>CAJHNH020004346.1:206310-504766 GCA_905116865.2 Candidula unifasciata
CATGTAATATGTTCTACAATCTATATCAAATGAAATATGCAAGCAAAAAAAATCATCAATTCATCAACTCTAACTAAGCACTATAGATTACACATTGATCAATGTTCATGAAATGTTCAATGATAGACAGATAACCCATATGATTTCATCAATTAATTACTTTTACAGTTATTATAATTCTAATCTTCCCAGTTACCAATTACTAAGTATGATTTTAGTCTAAGTACTGGATGAAGAGTTAAAATGAAATCTATGAAATTAAAAATTGTGTTCGTCGGTCTAGGGTCTGCCGGGTTTGATCGCTGGCGGGACGCCACTTGTGTCAGGTTTTAATTCTAGAGAGCGACACAATTGTTACGTGATGTTATAAACCCCAAGACGAGATACCCAATTGTCGCGCGCCCACGTGGGTAAATACACTGATATAGTGAGGGTGTGGGTTCGAACCTTAACAATGCCCACCCACGTGAGAAACTGGACTAATATCTAAGCTATGTTGATCCTAGACAGTCCTGGATAGCCAAGAAAACAGCGAGTGGCTCGTTCCATGAAATGAAAGTTGCTGTACTTGTATCCACAGGAGTAGGAGAAGGGATAGATAGATATCTGGATACACCCACTGTGATATAATCCAGGTGCTCATTTAACCCCTCCGACTGTTCTCCTCTCCTGGCATTACTTAAAATCCCCCATCAAGTGATTTAAATATTTGTTAGCTGAAGTAAACTAATATGCACAAAGACACTTGAACCTAAGTACACAATTTACTCAACTATTTTGTACCAACATCAAACATGATTTATTTGAATAAATCGAAATTAAAATGAACTTGATTAGGCTAGTAGAGTTGGGATCATGTTATAGATGACATTAAAGTTGTACATAACTTAGCTCGTCAGGACAGTTCTCGGCTTGAGACCCTGCCTATCTTTTCCAGTTTGTCGTCCTCACTGCTTTCATGCAGGTCGTTACACTCAGACGGTCGGCAAATAATGGATGCCTACTAGTCCCTGCCCAATGTGGGAACTGGAAAATGAAACCACTATGCCAAAAGTTCTGTCTCAAGCTTAGGTTAAGCCCAACAGATGGCATGTGCTTGACAGAGTCTCATTTACCAGACCTAGAAGTCACCACTTTATAACTTTTATTAAGCTCCTCCTACATTACGCCTAAAATCATTCTCATTCAAGGATATCACAGCTCCTCCCTGTGGGTAAGTTTATTCACTGTCAGTCAGGGCTGTACAACACTTGTTTAAATTCCCACGGTCACATTCTACAGGTTCAATTAAGCTGGTCAAAGCTAATAGGCCAAGTCACACCTCCAGTCTACTTCACCTGTCATCACAATAAAATCAGACTTTGTCAATTCTTCTGCCAACACTTTCAGCTCACTGTGTCAATATTGACGATCTGACCGGCACTCCAGTTTAGGTAACCTCAGGGGGAGATAATGGCAATTAGCCCTTGTTATCTGTTCCTGAAGGTCTGGCTAGGAGATAAATATCTGACACCAACAGATGGTGTGCAAATCTGCAGACAGTAAGTCTGGGCTGGTCAGAATTATCTCTGCACGTTAACACTTAACATTTGGGAAAGTGTCTTAGTGTTTGATATTATCAACAGTCCCGGAAAATTAAATGTTTGTTCAGGTCGTCTTTCTTCTGTAAGGATGTATCCAAATCCCTATTTTTCTGCATACTTTCAAAATACAAAGAAAGAAAAGTAGGTTGAGGAAAGACATTCTGAAGTCACCGAGCGTATTGTCACAGGTGGTCTGTGTCTGTAGCTACCCTGAGATATAACTTCACTAGCGGCACTTTGTGCCTACCTGCAACCGTCGGCAAACCAAGGATGTATCGCATACACACCACTGGGGTGTCTCTAGTGCAACCAAGAATGACTCGCATAGCCGCGTTCTGTATGCGCTCTAGTTTGTCCATCTGACTCTTTGAGATGGTAAGCAGTCCCAGGCCATAATCCACCACTGACAGGATCAGGTGCTGATATAGTGCGAAAAGCATTCTCTGCTCTATGTCACTTGGAGCCATAGTCTTAAGTGCAAGTCCTTTATGGCATCTCGTCACAACACTCTCCACATGGTCCTTAAATGACAGGCTCCTGAGAGCTTGCGAAAGGAAAACAAGGTGAATGACTGGGTGAGAAGGCTAGAGAAAAGAAACTTGACAGCTATACACGAGCTGGAATTTAGACATGTCATGTGTAATGACGACAGCGTCTAGCTAGAGGAACGAGCGAGGGGCCACCAGCGACTGGGGTCCAGGTCCAGATCCGTTTACGGGAGGGAGTGGGGGAGGGGGAGGGATTCGACCACGTTCAACCTGCTGTAAGGGAACCGAAGCCGCCAATATTCTCCGGTTATTTCGTGCTAAAGTTTTCGTCCTTCTTCCCTCAAAGTCAGACAGCTTGATATTTTCCTGTGTTTACTCCTGTCCTTGTATTTCTGATATTTTCTCTTCATTCATGCTCCTTCTATGGCCAGACGTATCTTGTAAGAGACAGAACTTCTCAACAAAACAAACTTCGAAAATTTTACTTTGCCAAAAACTGTTTTTGGGTTTGGATAGAGCCGAAATTGTGAAAACATTTCGCATTTGACCATAGTTTGACTTATAGTTGTCTCCCTGTAGGTAGGTAGATAGGTAAGCTGTACCCCACCAGGGTATCACACTAGCGATAAACATCCGGTAACACAAAGTGACACCATGCGGATGAGGATCACCTATGGAGAGGTCCCAGAAATCCCGTTCAGCCGTTAGGCCATATTTAAGGACCGGTTATATTTAGGGCCACAGGCAAAAGTCAGGGTGTGACTGCAAAATAACTAAAAATTGCATCCCACATGGGGACGACTCTATTCCCCCCCTCCCCCTTTTCTGTAAAAGGAGCTGGATAGGCATGTCATGGTGATGTGTATGAAATAATAGGTGACGTCTTAAAGATTCAAGCCGTTTTTTTATAGTGCGGTCCGGTTGTGGAAGCTTGGGTTGGTGGATGGCTCTGGTGTACGTAACTAAAAGGGCCCCGGAAATCCGACCTAAAGTGCTCTTCGAATAATTTTAAGAAAAACGGAAATTATGGATATTGCCAAGAAGAAAGAAACACCAGTCGTTATGGTATGTGATCTTCAGCAAGATATAAGTAAACAAGCTGACATAATTTTTACTCGCTGCAGAGATATGGTTACTGAGAAGCATGCTGCTGCACTCTTTTGATCTATAAACTTGCCGATTAGTGAAAAAGCACAGTCGTGGCCTTATATTTCCACCGACATGAGGGAACATGTTTTTTTTTTTTTCACCAGCATTTTCTGGTTATCACTTTTTAAGCAATCATGTTTTAAAATAAATTGTTTTTTGCATATTATGTTTTTCTGCCATCGATCTGCGTTTTTGTGTTCTGCTATACTGTAAAGCTCAAGGGCCAGATTATATAATAAAGCATTGTAAACCAGCCTTGCGGCCCGGTAAAAAAATGTCCCGCCAGACCAAGCGAGCCAATAGTCTGTCCACCCCGGCTCTAAACTGTTCCAGTGTCTTTTTCTCCTTTTCTATACTCCTAGAATATGGTTCTGATTTATCAATTGTTATTTTACTGAGTTTTTGCCGCCAGGGTTATCCCCGTTTGCAACGAAAGAGACGGTCTGCGACTTGAATATGAGTGATGCTGGTTTGTGTTAAGCACTGACTGGTTGTAGACAATTAGTACATCTAACATGCGGCTGCATATTTTGTGAGCTCAAAGAGTATTTCTTCTCAGGCCCATAAACGGACTGATTGATGTTTATAATTACCGTTTTCTATAGTTCTTGAGGAAAACTGTTTGCTACTGGATATTTCAGGAAGGTCAAACGCTGCCTTCTGCGGCCAGGCTGGTACTAATGGTTTTCGCATTATTGGTGGCACAGAAGCAGACACCTGCGAGTTTCCCTGGATGGTGTTAATCTATGACCAGCTGAAAAGTTCAATTTGCGGGGGCAGTATCATAGACAGCACACACATCGCTACTGCAGCCCACTGTTTGTTCTCTAGGAACGAAAGGTAAGGCTTGATGACGTTACTGAACAATGTGGGTATCACTGCACAATCGTATATATCTATTGCGATAGTTTTCAAAGTTACCGCAACTCGCTCCACCCCAATGGCCACTTTTTAGGGGAGGGGGGGGGGGTGTTTGGTGAGTGGGTTGGTGGGGCGAGAGGGAGGGGGGGTGCAGTCATCTTGGGTGTTTTAGTATTTAAATTTGCGCTTCACTATATTGTAAGAATGACATGTCACTTGTATTTATATATGTGTGTTGAGGTGCTACCAGAGCGAAATGGCGTCTGTGATCGTCTGCGAACTGGGACTGTCCTACATCTTTGCCTAATATGGCCTCCTTCAGGTCGTTGAAGACGATGTTGAAGATCAGAGGAGAGATTACGACCCCTTGCGGTATGCCGTTATCCCGGGTGCGTGTTGTCACATATCACTCCTGTCACGTGCCTGATATAAGGATTTCTCCTTCAGAACCAACAGCACTCAGAAATAATTATGTTGAGTCGTTTGGCTCGTATTGGTCTAAGGGATTCCCCGTGGCCAATGTACGCTCAACTTATTTCTGGAGTAGGGCAACTCAAGTATTGGCACTACGAAATATATCTGTATATGAATACAATATTCCTAGGCACACTTGGCTGGACACCCCCACTACTTACTAAAGAAAGCCCCCAGGGTATGATAGTTCATTATCATAACCATGTTAACACATATAGTGAAGATTCATACACACACAACTGCTAAACACTTAAAAAGGTGAAATAGAGACACCTAAGTCAGCCATGAAAATGAATGCATGTAATCAATATAACATATACATATAATAGTGAAGTACATGCCAGATCTCAATAGCTGGATTCCAGAATACAAAGTCCAGAGTATAAAGATACCCTAACAGCCAGAAGGTCCTTGAGATAACACCTTGTCATCATTGGAAAACATGGGAGCTGTGAGGAATATAGCAAAACATGGTATCAACTGGCACTTATCCTCTTTCTATCGTTGATGCTTCCCTCAGCTCCTGATGATTCGACTGTCTTTGGTGACTCTGCCTCAACTGGATCAGATGGTGGAAAAGTACCTCACCATAAAGGACACAGCAACTGGATAGGCACACAGCACTTTCTCCCACAAGTCAGTTCACCATACTGTCCCTCAGCTACACCAAGCTCTGGTACTGTTAGACTGGTTGGGGTATATGGCACCCCACTGGCGTCAGTCTTCACAACATGTAGTTGGGTGATAATTGGTAGGTAATAGGTTGATTGATTGATGGTTTATGGTTGGTTGGTGGGTGTTGGTTGGACTGTGATTCTTCTGCCCGCTCTTCACAAAGGTTTCATCCTGCCAAGAAATAACTCAGAATTAGTCATCACCAAGAGGGTAACATCTTGACAGGAAAGACAGAATAAGTATCAGTCACCATCCCACATCAGCCTACTCCACCTCTGCTCCCCTGTTTCATTCCTCAGAGTGCACTCTCAGGACTAGGAGACACTGTCTCCTATCATTCATCTGTCTGTTTAGTGCAAGAGATGGAAAGTCAGATATATGGTGGAGATAGATAGATACTCTTACACATATATCAATCTCTCTCCCCCCTCCCATTTGCACACAGACACCAATATTTACCGTCAGTACCTCTATTCCCTACGACTCTCAAGCCAGTCCTACCCATACATCGATCTGGGTCAAACACACTCACACACTCCAGACCAAGTCCTGACCTAAATTCTGCCCCCATTCGTATGCACAAACTTCTGTTGTTAGTTCAAATAGTACACACTTGTAAGGTTATTAGTTTTACCAGTATGTGTGGGTAATTTAGGGCATAGGCTATTTAGTCTGTACAGGGGAAGGTCTAAGTTCGAATCCGCTTCCCCTAGCGATCAAGAACGGTCGAACTATGTGTGATCCCACAGCCGACACTGATCTCTCTACAGCAGTGACCACTTTAACAGACATTGTTTTAGGTACTCGTAAACTATAATTAACTTACCCAAGCATAGGACAAATCCCCGACATTACAGATCGCCTTCTGAAAGTGAAATTTTCTGGCGTCGATGCACACATCTGAACGCTTGGAAGCCGGCAAAAAGAATGGCGTAAAATTCGCACTTCAGTCGTTGGTAACAAGGAGTTCCTTGTATACAGGGGCAAGGAGTAAATCGGTTTCTAAGAAACCTCAAATAACTCTAGTAATATTTATCCAATAGTTGCACATTTGAAATTGACGTTTAGTGAAAGCAACTAGAAGATGTAGACATTATAATTTTGTCCGATAAAGGCATATATCGATATAAGGGACTATATACCTTCCCGGACGAGTCCAAGTTTGAATGTTGTGCCGATTACAGGTAAGTCAAGTTACCAGTCCCTAGGACTGATGTGTAATGGCTTATCATTCTACGACACGTGTGATTGACACGTCGTTTTCTACCGCTTACGCAAATGTCATATTTTGCAGGAAGATTTTTATATAATTAGGCTAGGTCCAAAAAAAAAAAAAAAACGCTTCCGTTTTTTCCTCTTTTTTTAAAGCCCCTTTTGACGTGATCTTCAAATTTTATGATCTGGTCTACTGTCGTTGTTGCGAAAACCCGATTGGGTTTTGCTGAGTAAGTTGTACTTGTCTAGGTGGAATGTCATTTGTTTTTTGATTATTGCCTTAGGTATTTTGCCTCAATAAGAGGTTAGTAAATTGGGCGATACGACTCGACTCGCTGTGTTTAAAGATTGGGTTGATGGTAGCCGTCTTCTACTGTTTATGGGTGTGTCCTTTTTTTCCAGATAATGTGGACTAACGTTTAAACTATTGGGAGGTAGCATTTCTATTATGAAGTAATCTAGTATGTCTACACCGGCGGCAGTGTTGGATTTTTCTCTCACCGTAGCGACTACTTCCTCGACTGTACTCTCTGCATCGAGCTAGTGGGCTTCTCTAAATAATCCTTGAGGGTTTTTTTTTTTTTCGAGAATATATTTCTCCTGTTTATCTCAATAGCTCCCAGACTATTATTTAAGCTCACTTTGTGAAAGGCTTTCTGAATCAGCTTTCTCCTTATCTATGATTGCTAATTCTGGGTTTTCGATTGTTGGAATATTTATTGGTATTTTGGTAAACGGTCACCCTAGTATTGCCTGGCTGCTAGGGAAGAGGCAGTAGATGTTGTAATGTGTCTACTCCGCACTTAGTCTTCCTCGTGCAGATTCAACACTAGCTCTGTTGTCCAGGTGTTATGTCACAGTTCATTCCAGCCAAACCTCTCTTCTCTCCAAATGTCGCACGTCTGTTAGTGACAGTCGATGAAAGTGGACAGCAATTCACGAGCTTATTTTCAATATAACACAAGCGACAAGAATCAACAGTAGAACTAATCACTTACGCCATTCGGGCAGCTTGCCTTTCTTACGCTCTAAGTCTCCAACTTCAGACGATGGACACTGGCATGTAGACGACTGGCCTTACTAACAGGCCGTAGAATACAACTGATGTCGTAAACAGTAATTTGATACAGCTTCGTTGCTTGTTGTTTAGAACTAACGTTCACTCGATTCTCATCCAGATCCATGTTCATACTTATCACTCTGGATTCAGTTCTACTTTCTTTCACTCTGGGGTCCGGTCACAAAATTACCACCTCATCCTCAAAAATAAAGTTCGTTCGTTCGTTCGTTCCACCAGATCTGGCATTCACACGTGAATTGCTTAATTCTGTCTTTTCACCATTTCCGCTTGAAAACCATGCTACTAGGAACATTCCCAGTTGTCAGTCAGCCATTTTCCATTACCCATGATTCTCACACTAGGGACTTCCTCAATTCTGTGGCTCATTTATACCCTGACGTTATCCCCATTTATAGTATTATTACAGATGTCCCGATGGAGTCCCTGCGACTGGCGCTGCCTCACCCGCTAACCAGTCGTTCCAAGTTCACTACTTTATAATCTGTAACCATTCAGCCAGTAGGCATATAGGTCCAGGGTAAGTTTAGGTTTTTTTTTACATCAAAGTTGCCTCCTCTAGATTCGTTATGTTTTGCGCCACTTCGGTCACGCACAACTGTCTTGACTGTAGAGGGGTTTCCCGATCAAGGAACTTAAACATTAGTGTGGCCCCTTTCACTCTATAGGTACAAGTAATCATGGGGCTAGACTAAGCTCTCAGGGAAGAACAGATGAGTTGAGCATCTAGATGCTACACCACCGCGGCCTTTATCAAGGAATAGAAAAAGGAACTATTTTAAAGTTTTCAAGTATGATGATTTATATTTTAAGTATATTATATGATGCTCAAAAGGACGAACATTGTCAGGAAGTCCCGCGCTAATGAGCTGCTAGTTTTCTCTGGATCGTCGACCATGCCACTTAGTGGGACAGATGTGGATGGGCTGGTGAGGAGGGTAGTGACTGAAGTCATCACTCACCAGAGCTACAATCACACATCATTAGGTATGTATTTTGTCAACGTACCCGTTTACTGATGACTTGTTTATGTTTAAATAATGTAGTTCCAACAAACACCATTATATTATTGATTTAGACCAAATGTATGTTTTTATGGCAGACATTCAATAAATCACGACATTAATGATAATTAATGATTCACTTTTGGGGCTGTCTTTTGTAACTAAATTCTCATGATTTCAAATGTTTATAATTTTATCTGCATGTGGAGGTGGACTGTTATCAAAGTGTAAGAGTTTTGCATGCTGATCGTATTTTTGTGTAAGTCTGTGGTACATGGGTTGCCATTTTTAAGTGTAGTTGCTCTATGCTTCCCCTTCCCTCTTTTAATTACTCTTGCCAGTTATTATTATGTTTACGAATCAGTTTCTTGCCTTGAAATATACCTTCTGTAATCGAAAAGCGAGATTGACACAATGCATTTTTATCCCATTTATCTTTTCCCACTTTTTACAGCATGCTCTGATCTGTAATTTCGTGTTGTATTATCACTAGTTCGATTGCGTAGAGTGCTTTAAGCATGTCTTTGGAGTTCGAAGCTTTGCCACAGCTTGGCTTTGCGGGGTTTTCTGTTATCCACGTGAGCTCATCTCTCTTTCAGTTTCGAAGAATACGACAGTCGGCCGGAATTCACTGCTGGACTAGTCTTGTTCTAACAGACAGTGTTCGGATGCTGCTGTTATTGTTGTTTAGGTGTGTGTGTGTGTGTGTTAGTGTGTGTGTGATTTCTGTTTCAAGCCAAAATGGCTTGAAGGACAGGTTATGTATATACTTCCTTTTTTCATTGGTTAAAATTGACTACTGAGTGTATGCACAGTGGAAGGCAGGGTTACATAGCCTGCTGTAAAGTTGGTGCAAGAGTTATGTTGTTATTTAGAGTGTTTCTGTGTTGCCATTTGGGTGTGGAATGTATATAAACTACTTATTTGGCACAACCATCTATGGAAACACGTGTCCAAATATTTGAGTGACACTGATTCTTGAATATATAAGGGGAAATAACTTGTTGCTGCTATCACTCTGTTCTTTTTGGAGATTACTTCTGAGTCCTTCAAAACTGCACTGGGTAAGTCTGGGCAGCCATCCATAGTTATAACATTAGAGCTTCAAACATCTTTATGTTAGTTTTTGTATTTGTATGTTGTGTCACATTTCTCATGCAATATCGTTTATACAATACTCTTTTGTATTTCCTCTTAAGATTTTTTGTTTGTTTGTTTGTTTTTTGTTTGTTTGTTTGTTGTTGTTGTTGTTTTTTTTTTTTTTTTGTTTTTTTTTTTTTGTTCATCAAATGATAAGGACGTCTTTCGAGTTTTTCGAAGTATCTACCAAGTCCATGAGCTCCGAGACAAGGCGTTTCCTAATTTATTTTATGAGGGTACTTCTCATTGCTCTACGCCTTATTCGTGAGCTCATATGATGAACGTTGTATAGTTTTCCTAAGTTCGTTATCGCGAATTCAGCTCATGATACTGAGCTGTATTCCATAACGGGCCTTCCTGCTACAGCGCAGATGTGCCCCATTATGTCGCAATAATTGTCTTTTCCATTACATAGTCTTTGTTTAGTTTTTAATTATGTTTCTCCCTCTTATACTCAATATGGTTTTTGGGCGAGTATGGTATCTAAATTAACTCTACAAACCTAGGCTATTCTAAGATATTGGTCGATTTTCTAGCATAAGTGGGGCGAGGAATTCGCCTTGTTTTAGCTAATGCATTATGTGATGTCTACTGAAGATCGTAAAACACAATATTTCCTCTGCTCTGTACATGACAGATAATGACAGACGTACAAAAATACTGTTTTTATCCGTTTGACATTACAACTACTACCAAGAGGCCAGTTATATTTCAAGTAAAAAGACAGACCTCACAAGTAGACAGTGTTCCACTCAACACTGAACCATCTGTATAGATAATCAGATCACCTGGGCGTGAATTGTCGTGAATCAACTGTTGGACTTATAAACAGGCAATTCAGAAGCAGTCAGCTGTTAGTAAAACAAAGACCATGTGCCAGACACTGAAAAACTAGGGATAACACTGGCGAAATTAAAAAGGGTTCCAAGAAATATCATGAAAACGGTAAATACGACCAAGATGAATATAGAAAAATACATCAAGAGATTGTAAGTAAATATAATGTATCGACAGAACATGGCTAAATAATAGGTGCCCTTATTGACCAATTGTTTAACGTAGATGGGATGGAGTCTTTAGCCTGAGCACGCATGTTTAGTGCAGGTTAGGATATTTAATTTACACCTAGAGACAAATAATTCCATTATCATTTAAATTCGAACCTGGATCTCGTAAATAATGTAAAACTTTATCATCTTTTTGACAGGCAGGCATTGAGGCACGGAGGTTATGATGCCTTGCATTTGCCAGTTGCTTTAATTTTGCCAAGAGCATTCCCGGCTGTGTTTAAAGTTGTTGTGTTTAAATCCAAAAAGAAGAGAAAGTTAAGTTATGACAATGTTCTGTCGAGTAAGGCAATTTTCACATATCATCTTTATTTCCAAGCAAAAGGAACAACTACACACATATTATTTTCTTAAATATACCCTTGCACGGCAGTCCACTTTTGGAATAGAACAATTAGCTTGTTCATCATCTCCGCTAAAAAGTTTTTTAGTTACTCACGAAGCCTGTTGGACCTCGTCATCTGACCTAAACCGACGACCAATCAGCGCTTTCTTCAAAGGGCCTAAGATGCGGTAATCAGTTTGCATCAATCAGATCAGGGCTGTATGGGTACGCAACTCAAAGACAAGCTGATGAACAATGTCTATTATTGTCCTTGCTGTGTGTTCCTTGACATTATCGCAGAGCACATGCAACCCTTTGGACAGCAGTTATCATTTGACGAATTAGAAATTTCAGTTTGTCTTACAGGATGGCATGCTAACTTGCACTATTCACATTTGTACCATGTTGGTGGAATTCCGCCAGGATCGATCCCTTGTCATCCAGAAACAGCGTTAGCATCATTTTTCTACAGTCTAGCTGTTGCTTGAATTTCGTGCAGCTTACTCAGGGATGATTCGTTCCAAGACACTGAGATCGGCTTCATAGCTTTGCAGAAAATTGGTAGCTACTGCGACGCGCTGCTGCTGACGCTCAGTCGTTTCTTGGGTACCCACCTCGAATTCTATCTATCTATCTATCTATCTATCTATCTATCTATCTATCTATCTATCTATCTATCTATCTATCTATCTATCTATCTATCTATCTATCTATCTATCTATCTATCTATCTATCTATCTATCTATCTATCTATCTATCTATCTATCTATCTATCTATCTATCTATCTATCTATCTATCTATCTATCTATCTATTATCTATCTATCTATCTATCTATCTATCTATCTATCTATCTATCTATCTATCTATCTATCTATCTATCTATCTATCTATCTATCTATCTATCTATCTATCTATCTATCTATCTATCTATCTATCTATCTATCTATCTATCTATCTATCTATCTATCTATCTATCTATCTATCTATCTATCTATCTATCTATCTATCTATCTATCTATCTATCTATCTATCTATCTATCTATCTATCTATCTATCTATCTATCTATCTATCTATCTATCTATCTATCTATCTATCTATCTGTCTATCTGTCTATCTATCTGTCTATCTATCTATCTATCTATTGTCTTCTTCACTTTTACTGGGTTGCAGCCCAGTGTCGTGGTTTAAAATATTTGTTTTGTGCCTCTCGCGTGATTTGAGTGACAGTTTTATGGATCTTCTGGCCGTATTCAGCTACTCCATCTGCGGCGGGTCTGCTAGTTAGACTCCCTTCAACCACAGAAAGCACACCACGGCTGCTCCTCGATGTTGCCTTCCTGGACTGGTGCATCCAGTGTGACCTTTTGCTCGGCGACACTTGACTGAATGAGGCAGTGAAGGATACCCCTACTTCCGCGTCACTCCAAGTATATAAGCAGTGACGTCAGGCTCTCTCAATCTTGATTTATTTCTGCGAAAAAAAAATTGTCTGTACTTTTTCATTTGCATGTTTGTAGACAGACACACAAGCGCAAACAACAAGGTAGGTAGATGGGTTAGTGGGTGAATGCGTAGATAGGTCAATTACAGCAGTAGCAGCAGAAGAAGGATAAAAAAGATGATAAAAGGAAACACACAAACAAGTTTAATATAAAATAAAATGAATAACTCACATGAGCATGTTGTAACTTAATATATGAATGGTAGATTTAGGTAGAAACACCGCTGACGTATGATTTACAGTAAAACCTCATTAACACGAATTGGCCTGAGAAGACCATTCATTAGGTGAACATGAATGAACTTGCTCGTTTTAGCATTGACGCATTATTGTTTTTAGTTCCCCGGATAGCACGAATTATTTAGCACAAACTCGATTTACGGTTCCTTGGAATTGATGTGAACGAGTTTTCTCTGTATATACGATCAAAAAAATGTTAAAGATTAAATATTGCTTTTGAATGTCCGTCCTAACTATTATTTCAGAAAACGACATGGCAATCTTGAAATTGTCACAACCCATCGTATATGATCAATGCCATAAGCCTATATGCATGGTTGACGGCAGCAAAGCTCCAGACCAAGCCAGCAAATGCAGAACCATGGGATGGGGTCTAACCTCCAGTAAGTGATTCTTCTATGGCTAATCATTATCATCGTCGCTATCAGCATCATCATAATTATAACGTCATCGTGCCTCGCCGACTGGAGTGGGCGATCATGCCTCTGCGATCTTTAACATCATGCATCATTTGGTGTTCCGATATTCCCCCATGCCATGACAAAACAGCTGTCATCTCGTCACGATGTGTTCCTCTGTCTCTCTCTCCCCCCCCCCCCCCAACCACAGATCCGTTCAGTGGTCACAACATGTTCTAGTTTTTTTCTTCTCATAACTCCTCAAAAATAACGAACCTCTCGTTCTAATGCATGAAATGAGTTATTTTCAAGCCATCAGCTTTTTCAAAACATCTGGGATGCTTTTTTTTTTTTTTTTTAATCTGGTAATCTGGTAATTTTAATTTTAGCTTCATAGCAAACGGGTCACCCCATCTTTGCTCCGCTCCTGTGCCAACGAAAAACACACAGAATGTTTATCACAGTCCCTTGTGGAAAGACTGACGAACTGCTGTCTCGGCAAATCTTTTTTTTGGGGGGGGGGGGGGGAGGAGGGGGGGGGGGGCTGTCCAAGGAATTCCAAAATTTCTTTTGCAAACCCACATTTACGAGGCCTCAAGAATTTCGTTGCCTCGTTAAATAATTGTCCAGGATTTATAGCCACATTCTACAGCTATCTAACCAATCCTGTTGTTGCTACGAATGTCTGTAAAACATCACACCAATGTATAATCAGTGAAGAAACTCAATATAATCTCAGTCAGGCAAGAAGACGGAGAAATACGGTTCATCTAACAAATTGGTGGCACAAAGTTATAAAATACTGTATTTTTATGTGAAAGAAACATATGTGTATGTTTTGTGTGTATATTTCAGTTGAAAGGAAAATGAACCCAAAACTACACTGATATGCGCAACAATTTCCTTACAATATTTAATTTTCACATGAACAAATATAGTCACAAACAAACACTCAAATGCTGATACGCAATCTGAAAGTGTTGAGGGGTCAAGACAACTTGTTGCAAACATCAGTAAGAGAGTCTCCTTTTTTATTTGGGTAATGATATGAGAAGAAGAAAATTAGAACATGTAGTGACCACTGAAAGGAAATTTTTTGTAAAAAGACAGAGAATGACACCCTGAAAAGATTCTTGACAGCTTTTTGTTATGGCTGTCAGCACACGAACTGATACGTACTGATAAAGATAGTAGATTGTTGGGAGGAATGATCCCTGTTGTCAGTCGGCTCGGCACGTGATGATCTGCTTTTTTCTTCAGCATTCCAAATCATTGAGGTTCATTGCTGCAGATATCACCCGCCTTTATTCATGTGTCTGATTGGCCTTCTCTACCATATGTTTGTAGGTTTGTCTGGATGTCACAAACTGCTGGTGTCACGTGTCTTGGTAAGAGTTTCCCCTGATAAACCAAATAGCACTCTGAAGTAGTTGTAAAATGTTGAGATGTTGGCTCGCAATGGTCTAGGCGGAATCCTGCATTGCCAGTGAACATCCAAACTACTTCAGGGGTGAGGCGACTCAAATTATGGCACCATAGTATACATGAACATTCTTAGGTGCAACTTGGCCTGACTTCCTCGATACCATAAAACCCCCAGAATATATAGTAATTATATGCTAGTCAAAATAACACAGTATAACATACAGTAAAAAATTACTATTGTGATGAGGTGCTTTGCATGGTCCTCACGATTACATTGTGGTGGCAAGCAGAACGTCCGTGCAACAAGGGACAACACGAGATACTTGTGCCTAGTCGAGGAAGGGAGGGAAAGCCCGAGCTAGACTCGTGGTCAGTCGATCATGAGAAGTCAGAGAAGACGGTTGTAGTAATTGAAGATGCCGTTTTTATGTCGTTCGAATGGTTAGTGTTAGAATATGTCGCGAGTGATAAAGTGTGAATAATGTTTGAACATGTGAAATAAATGGACCAGAATAAACTGACAGAATGTACAAAGAAGCTGAGCGGCGTTTGTGTTGTCAACCCTAGACGTTAAAGTAGTGCAAGATTTGTAACAGAGAGTGAGCCGTGGCTAAAGCCAATATGTAGTGAGTCAAGGTGCATGACGAGTAAAGCCGGTGCAAACCACGCTTCATTCCAAGTCAAGCCAAGAATTATTCCAAGTGAAGCATCGGTTCATTCCAAGTAAGGCTTCGACTCATTCCAAGTAGACCACGCTTCATTCCAACCACAAACACTCCAAACAGTTAGGAACTGTGAAGGATGGACACTAAGAACAGAATGTAACAATAAAAAAAAAGCATGCAATCAGTGCAACACTTGTAGGAATACCAAAAAAAAAAAAAAAAAAAAAAAAAAAAAAAAAAAAAAAAAAAAAAAAAAAAATTCAGCAAGATCAATCACCACTGATGAAACAAAGATTAGCTATGACAGATAGGCGTCTGGGTTGTCCCTAGTATCAGCCAAAATCATCACTGTTAAAATTTGGAAAACTGAGCCCAGGGAACTGGCACTAAGCCATAAGATTTACCGCAGGTATTAGCTTTTCCAACTTATCTGTCACAATGCCCGGTTCACTTGGAAGAAAGTTCCCTCACACATCTAGGAAAGCAGGTGTGGTGATTCGTGAACTCCTCCTCGAAGCAAAATACAGCATACTGTCAATAATGACTTGAACTAACTAACTAGATACCTAATAAATATACCAATGTCACTGTCTGGGCATATCATGGAGGAGAGTCCGTGTTAATGATTATTCTTTTTAAAAGTTATTACCACCCTCTGGTAGAGGCAGGAAATATGGCTACACAAATCACTGTTCACCACAATACCAACTGGTGATGACTCCCCCACATGTAGTAGACTACGGTGACTTTAAAGTCACTGACGGGGTTTATTATCAGGAGTGACATGATGAAACATTCTTCTCCACCAGCCCCAGCATAAGACGCCTATTTTATTATGGACAGATCAGAACAAGGCATTATCCTCCGCCTCAGAACACGGCACAACTGATTACGTCACCACATGTACAAAAAAATTCAAGATAGGCGTATCAGCCATGTGTACCTATGGACAGGTTTCCCAGACAGCTGAGCAAGTACTCCAGGACTGCACCGAATTTGATACATTAAGGCAAACCTTTTGGCCATAAAAGAACAACAGTGGAACGTGAACTTTATGGACCACTGAACTAACAACGACAGTGACATTTTACAACAGACAAAATTGCTGATATAGACAACTTATTTTAGGCGAACGAAAAAAGAAGAAGGAGAAAAATTAATATTCTTCTTCCTCCTGGCTGCTGGGTGAGGGTTACAGTGTGTAAAGTTTGATTACTTATTGTCGACCTGGCTTCCAGACAAGTTAGAATCCTGTGACAAAGAGGAAAACCAGAATTAGCAATCATCAAACACCCTACATACCACGTTCCTCACCCCTCCATCTATCCAAATACTTTTAGCCCATAGGTCTGTGCTAGGTTTTTAAAGACTGCACTGTAACAAACCTCAGAATCGCCATTGTCAGCTGAGAGGTGAGCAGGGAACAGCGTACTCTCTAATGGTCTCTATACTGACAGCATTGTTTATGTATGACACCCTTTAGAAGGATACCATCTCTCCATTTTCATACTGGCATATCTGTACTCACACAAGTATACAACAAATACAAGAATATAGGCATATATAACACAGAAAAGCCACATACACACACATATACAGCCTCTCCTTTCCAAGTAATGTTTTTAGAAATCGTCTGCAGGCCGGATGTGACGATAGACGCATTCTAGATTCAGCATGATCTCGACCTAAACCGACCTATAGGGCTTGTGTGTTGACAAAAATACTTCTCATAGTTTGAAGACTGTCCAGATACATCAAACAATGCGGCAAACAGACTGTAAACGGAATATTTAATGTACAAACTGTCTGGAACCCATTGAAGGAGCCCGAGGAGATACATCGACTCTTTAGGGGGACGCTTAGATTTGGCTCCCACCCACAGTTAGAATGGTTAGACGGCACAGTCCTACCGTTTCATGTAGCCACCCCTGTCTTACATTCAGCAGCAGTGCTACATATATGGTACTAATAAACTATAATGTATTTACCCATGCTCAAGGTGATTTAAACAGAACAGCACAAAAGCAGCAAGCCGTCTGTCTTTTTGGGAAGCTCAAGCGCACGCGCCCGAGTGTGTGTATTTACGTGCGTGCGTGTGTGTGTATACTGAAATACTTTGGGTAGATTTTTAACACCAATTTTTGCCCGGGCAGCGCCGTTAGGCTACTCTTTTCTATTTCCAATTGCCAAGGGATTTTTTTTAACGTGCGGAACAATGCACAGGGCGTCCGATCTCACTACCCAGAGACAAGTGGGAATTACTAGAAGTCCGAGTCTGTCTGGAAAAATCTCAGCCGTTACAGTGGATAGAAGCCGGAACTTCTATGCCTCGAGACCACGCAGCTCCCCCCCCCCCCCCTACTTTCTCTGATAAATATAACCTAAACTAACACTGAAATATAGAGAGTTCAACAAACATGAACACGTAGCGTCCGCTTTCTGAACAAGACTCATTGATAAAAAGGACCTTTTTTCACGCCTTTAGACGTATTGGGCATATAGGGCTAGATCTACATTTTATAGACCAATCGGCAGTCGGTTGGTGATCTGGTCAGCATCACACGGACAACCATTACTTCTCAAAACTGTACCTGGTACCTATTTAATGCTGAGTCGACCAAGGAGTCAAGGTCATTTTTTTAAAGTTTGGCACCGTCATGATCTTACCCACGGCCTTCTGACCCGCAGGCGAGCGTTTATGCGCTACACCACAACAGCTTTCCAGACCAGTGGTAAGATTTTGTAAAATAACAGACACAGGTGTGTATAACTGTTGCTCTGTTTTATTTCACCAGACGGTGCAGATGCTCAAGCTTCATCACAGTTGCAGTACGTAGACGTGACGATAGTTTCTAATGATTCTTGTAGAGCAGTTTATGGATCCTTGAGTTCCAGCAAAACTTTCTGTGCAGGCAGCGAAGGCAGAGATTCCTGCCAGGTAGGCACTTGCTTAAGTTGGAAATGTTATCATTATGTCAGGACGGTGTGTGAAGACATATTATATTGATAAGGTGGTGTGTGGATACATAGCAACAGAGTTTTCAGTTGTGTGAGGATGAGAGGTCACAGTAATAAATTCATGTGTGAATACTGATTAACGATTTAAGAATCGACATTATAGTCCACCGAGCATAACTGCAGGATGCTCTGTCTCCCGCAGCAAACGTCTTGAGGTGTAGAAGTTGACTGTTTCCGTAGCATACTGATGATACACTCGTAGTTCGTTTTCCATTATACATCCCTCCTTATAGGATCTACTTCTTATTCCAGTTCCCAAATTCCTATATATTTATTTCATCTAACTTTGTGTCAGCATTCTTTCATATTAGGGAAAATAACTATTCATTTTTCTGGAAAGGCAGAGGCCAGGAAGAAATCTGGATGTATGGAGTAGGATTTGCAGTAAAGAATTCATTGTTAGGATCAGTTGAGAGTCCAACTGGAGGAAGTGACAGAATATTATCCCTACGATTGTCTACCTCAAGCGGTGTTATTACCCTTGTTACTGCATATGCACCCACTCTAACGTCAGCAGAAGACTGACAGACTGACTTTCTACCCCACCAGGACATCACACAAGCGATAAACACCCGATGACACAAAGTGCCACCATGTGGATGAAGATCGCCGTGGAGAGGTCCCAGAAACCGCGTTCAGACAATTGGCCATATTTATGACCTGCCTAAATTGCGGCCCCTGGCAAAAGCCAGGGTGGGGCTTCAAATAACAAAAAATGTCGTCCTAAAAAGGACGAAACTAGATTATGCTAATCAGCAGAAGACGCAAAGGACTCTTTTTATGAGGAACTGGATAACGCAGTGAAATCAATTTCTAAATCTGACAGCATCTATATACTTGGTGATTTTAATGCTTGCGTAGGGTCAGACTCAAACTCATGGCCAGTTTGTTTTGGAAAATATAATATTAGCCACATGAATAAAAATGGGCAGAGACTACTGGAATTCTGCACTAGATGTGACAAACTCCTTTTTTAAAACTTAAGACCGCCATAAGGTGTCATGGAAACATCCAAGATCTGGCCACTGGCACCAGCTGGACGTTATTCTCACAAGGAGGCAGCACTTGAACTGTGTATCACTAACTCGCAGCAACCACAGTGCTGACTGTGATACCGACCATTCCCTAGTTGCTGCAAGAGTTCGGATGAAACCAAAGAGAATTTTCACTTCAAAAAACAAATATATCCCTAGGTTAAATATTTCCACAACTAAAAGCCCTGAAAAGTATTTTGAGTTTCAACAACAGCTTGAAGATGCTTTCACTTATATCCAGGATAACTCTATTGCAATCCTAAAATGGGATGAAATTAGGGAGACTGTTTACAAAACAGTTGTATCAGTCTATGGGATTAGAGAAAATAGAAGTAAGGACTGGTTTGAAGCAAATAGCCAGACACTCCAACCTCTAATTGACAGCAAAAAGGCAATACTTCTCAGAAACAAGGAAAGAACAACAAGGAACACTCTCATTGAATTAGGAGCAGCTAGAAATCATTTGCAAAAGGTAGTTAGGCAGTGTGCTAATAACTACTGGATCCAGCTATGTGAAAGCATTCAAAATGCTCGCAGTGGTGGTAATATCAGAGGCATGTATGAGGGAATCAAAAAGGCTATCGGTCCTACAATTAAAAAAAGCACACAACTAAAGAATTTGAATAGGGAGATTATTAATGAGAAGAAGAAGCAGCTAGATAGATGGGTGGAACATTATCTGGAGCTTTACTCAGTTGATACTAAACTAGCAGATGGTGCTCTTAATGCCACGGAGACGCTACCAACTCTTGACTATCTGGACACATTTCCAACAGTTGTAGAAGTTGGGAATGAAATTGACGAATTAGCTTCATGAAAAGCCCGAGGCAGAGATTTAATTTCTATGGAAATCATCATGAGTGGGAAAGACGTTTTAACCCCACACATCTATCAGCTAATAACACTCTGCTGGCAAGAGGGAGAGGTTCCGCAAAATTTCAAAGATGCAAACATCATAACTATGTACAAGAACAAGGGTGATCGGAATGACTGCAATAACTACAGGGGAGTGTCACTGCTGTGTACTGTTGAAAAAGTGCTCGCGAGAATTGTTCTGCGAAGATTCCAGATCATAGGGGATCGCGTTTACCCAGAGTCGCAGTTTGGCTTTCGTGGGAACCGATCTACCTCTGATATGACATTTTAATTACGTCAGTTGCATGCAAAATGCCGCGAACAAAATCAACCACTGGATGTTGCTTTTTTATTTTTTATCTTACCAAGGTATTTGATTTGGTTAGTCGAAAAAGTCTGTTCAATGCACTAAAGAAGATTGGGTGTCCACCTACTCTACTGAAAATTATTGAGTCGTTCCACACAGGTATGAAAGGTACAATCAACTTTAATGGTGAAACATCGGAAGAGTTTTTAATAAAAAATTGAGTGAAGCAGGGGTGTGTATTTGCTCCTACCCTCTTTGGAATATACTTTTCACTTCTTTTGACACATGCCTTTCGAGATCAGGAGGGTGGTATTTTCTTTCATTCTCGATCTGACGGCAGCCTTTACAATGCACGCAGGCTGAAGGCCACAACCAGGATAAGAAAGGTACTTATCAGAGAGCTGCTGTTGCAGATGATGCCGCTATATCCACCCACTCAGAGGAGGAGCTGCAATGTTTACTATCTGCCCTTGCTGATGCGTGCTGTGAATTTGGACTAACAGTCAGCAAAAAGAAGACAAAGGTTATGGTGCAAGGTGTCAATGACAGACCTACAGTCTACATTGACGGTGAAGAGCTTGAGACCGTAGACCATTTTACCTATCTGGGTTCCACAGTGAATAACAAACTATCGCTGGACCAAACAATCAACATCAGGATAGGTAGGGCAGCAACAACAATGAGCAGATTGACAAAGAGAGTTTGGGAGAACAGAAAGCTCACAATTAAAACAAAAACCCTTGTCTATCAGGCTTGTGTTCTCAGAACTCTGCTTTATGGCAGTGAAACTTGGTCAACCTATTTGCACCAAGAGAGGCGGCTTAATAGCTTTCACATGCGATGCCTAAGAAGAATACTTGACATTAAGTGGCAGGACAAAATCACAAACACCGAGGTACTGGAAAGAGCAGGTACTACAACAGTCTTTTCCATGCTCAGTCTACGAAGGCTCAGGTTGCTGGGTCACACCTGGAGAATGGAGGATGTCCCTAAGGACATCCTTTATGGTGAATTAAAGACAGGAAGAAGATGTCGAGGCCGACCTCTACTACGTTATAAAGATGTATGCAAGCGGGACATGAATGATACAGGCATTGAGGTGGACTCATGGGAACAAAACACCATGTACCGTGTTGTGTGGAGGGGGCACATGGTGAAGGGATTGAGACTGAAGGAAGAAATCATTGCAGTAAGGATGAGAGCTGAGCGTCTGAAAAGAAACGGATTAAACACAAATGTTAACAATGGTCCTGAAATCCCATGCTATCATTGTGGAAGACTTTTCTTGACACGGGCGGGTCTTGCTAGTCATACTCGCCATCGCCATGGGCTGTGAGTCTCATGCCTCCTTATAGCGCAATATAACACTATCATCTGGAAAGACGGAAAGGTGCCAATGGTGAATGTGTGTGAAGACAGGACTTCTGAGTGATAGAGTGTGACCAAAAAAAAAGAAAATAAACATAAAAAGGAATAATTTTGTGTGAAGAATGATATGCCAATAAAAATAAAGTGAAAGCGGAAATCATTGTTAGACTGCATACGGACATAATATGCAATACACACATTTGAAGATTAGTTTAATAAGCTACTGATACGCGATACTTTTGAATACAATATTAGAACGCAAAGAAATGATAGTAAGTATCTGGCTGCAGGTGCACCCAACATGTGTAGAGCATAGAAAACTACCGAGTTTGTTATTAAAATCTTTAGGAACTGGTAACGAACTCGGGCCCTATAACATATTAGCTGACCTGACATTATAGATTGGTCAGGTTGGTGTACGTTAGAGGGGTGTCTTCGAAAGCTTTCTGTGTTGCGTGCTAATTGCGTTTTCACTCGTAAGCAGAATTAGTGTTTGTTGGTAGGTATATGACAGCAGTCTTGGATTTTAAGTAGCATATTAGTGTATTTAGGCTGTCAGTGTTGGTTGGCGCTAGTAGGGTAGCGGTGCGTTTCTGCAGCAACACAACTTTTTGCGGGCCACCGCAAAATGTTAAGAAGTCTGAAACCATGGGATGTAGAATGAACTCTCTCATGAGAACTAAGTTCAGTGTTTAGGGTAAGGGGGTGGTTGGGGTTAGGGCCAGTTATACATGTTATGAGGGTCGTTAAAACCGCTCACATCCTGTAATATAAAGAAAGTGTGGTGGCTGGTATGAACGTCGATATAATACAACCTCGCACAAGCTGGCACCCCTGCCACCTAAACTTTTGCGTCTTAAAGGTTAAGAGGCAAGAATGAACATCGAATAGCAGTATCTTGGCCCGACTTCGTCACTCATAAGTGTCAATTTGGGCCCGAGTTCACCACATGTTCTCATCTTTAGAAGGAAATATTGTGTCTTGAAGCCCCCCACCCCCTTTATTTTCCTTCCACGCTCCTTGCCCCACCCCAGAGATTGTAACCCTTATTACATTGTATCCAGTGACTCAAGGATGAGTCGGACACGAATTAATAGGGAATAAATCACAGAAACCCTTTTAAACCATACAAAGTAATAATATGCTAGTAAGTGAAGGTTCTTTGATTCCGTCAAGTAAATTGATGTCCATCTATTGCACCCCACCCCCATTTCCACATTTTTTTCCCTTGCTGCTTTCTGATAATTTAATCATCCTTTGATTACACAACCTCCTTACGTACGGTCAGCCAACCGCGAAAATCCTAAATCTCTAAAGGTGTAACCTGCAGTCTTGGGAAAGAGGGAGCGGTGGATAAGAGAGTGGTTGGGGGGGGGGGGGGCGGTTGTTAAGATGTCATCATCGATTAGGGTTTTAAATTGTTTTCTTGCGGTGGACGCAAAAGAATAAAATGCGATATTTCAAATATCAGTTCTAAATTAGACATAAAGACGGCAATCTGGTTTGCCCACTTACAGAGAATGTTTTGAATCCATACAAAACAATTGGCCAAAATAAAAGAAGAACGTAAATCACAAAGGAGAAATAGAACATCAGAGACACTCTACACAAACACGATATGTCTGTGGTTTATACCAGAAGAGCAAGATGCACAATCCTATATCTCCCTGAACACTCGAAGCGGTAAAAGAGGAAATAAAGAGCAAGATAAGACTTGTTATCCGTATCGATCCCAACACATCGGTTTGACCCACTCGTGCTCCGTCCTCCGATGCAGCAGCCACCTCAGTGTTAATGCTCGTCTTACTTCGTAGGAGTTGATTTGCGTAGGCCTATCTCCAGCAAAAAAGTTTCCTAGTTTAAGCGGGTTACGAGGAATTTAATTTGATTCAGTCTGATTTACAAACGCGAAAAAGTCTGGCCAACTAGAGGTCCACCGACTTTATAAAAGGGCTTGTACTTTGCTGTGCAGACTCTGGCGTGTGGCTCGGCTGACAGTGGTCCATTGCCCTGTATTGTTGATGCTGGCAGCACATGGCCGCATCGCAATGCCCTGTATTGTTGATGCTGGCAGCACATGGCCGCATCGCAATGCAGGTGCGATTAGCTGAGATAGAGTCGGGCTCGTTTATAATGGCGGTGATGTTATTATTCAATATTAAGTTTGGTTTAGACATACATTTTCTCTAGTGGTTAAACTATGTAGGTAGATATATCAGTGTGTATCATGGCTCAGAGATAATTGATATTGTGTCGCTAGAAGCGAACTTTGATTTATGTTAGTTAGTGCTCAATGAGTGGCCTGTTTAGACACGATGTTGGTCGTTAACGTGTTATTCGTGATCCAAGCTGATTTTATCTTAAGTGAAATAAGCAGAAGCTTAATTGGGTGATCATAGTTGCGGTTGTCTTAGTTCAGATTAGGACTTGTGGTTAGTCTACCTAGTTTATTTATTGTACTGCTAATCTAGACTGTACACAGAAGATCTCATGTCTGGTCTAGAATATTTCTGTTTCTAGTTCCTGCCTAACGAACTGCAAAAAGTTTATGCATATTAGTCCTCGTTTAACATCCATTTACAACGAGTGGTTCATCGTCCCTTCGTGTCAACGTCTCTGGAATGCACCACATTCAATATGTCGGCCCTGTCCATACTTCTTCCTTCACTGACTAATGCAGACACTGCTAGTCTGTCAGCCCTTTCATATTTCCCTTTGTCCCGGTATGTTCTGGTGCGTACAGCCAAAATAGTTTCTAAAGCCGGAATTTTGTGTGCTGTAAACCCATTCCCATTTGGTTACTTCAAGTATTTTTGCATAATAAATCGATTCCCACACATTATTTGGCATCCATAAAAAACTATACAAGAATAGGTAAATATGACTTGCTGTTTTTCAAAGGTCAGCTAAGTGAATAATTTTACAGCATTTGGCAGTGGCGAGACACAGAGTAAAGTGGGCTTTCTTGACAATTTGTTCTGTTGCGTTTTGAGAGATGTTTGTAACATAGTTCATACTAGGTTTGTTTGAATAAATAATTGATTGTAATACATTGTTACCCATTCTAGGGTGATTCCGGAGGCCCATTCACCTGTCAAGGAGACGATGGCAAGAACTATCTTTATGGTATAGTGTCAGCTGGCATTGAGGGAAGATGTGGCAGTCTCGTGGGTATCTACAGCAAAGTAGCTGCTTTCATAGATTGGATCAATAGTAAACTACAATAGAGTTAACAGCGTGCAAACATAGGAACTAGTACTGGTAAAGTTGACATTATAGCAAAGTTACTAATTCTCTGAAGAAAAGAAAAAGCTAAAATAAAAGTAATTGAACACATCGATTTAACAAAACTGTAACCATCATTACCAGTTTATTTATTATCTTCTCCTTCAGATATCAACGATAACATTTTAGAGGGGGGAAACAGTAACCATCTGAGATTCCTCATACAACAAACATAGTAGTTACATGTGCGTGTGTATGTGTGTGCGATGGGTGACGTGGGGAAGGAGTCGGGGAGGGGTCGGTTGCTGGTTTTACCAATCCTACGTCTCTTGAGTTGCATCCTCTATGGCAAACTAACTAGACAAATACTAAATAATCAATTCAAGCTCCAATAAAGCTTTACAATTAGGGCACTCCTAACAGATTCACCATACATCAATGTATACGCTGCAGCCATGTGATATGTGGGTAGGGATCTTAAATTATTTTCCACAATGGCTTTATTTCCTGAATTGTCATTTTTGCATTTTATACTCTTTTTTTTTTTTTCGTTTTTTTTTTTATAATCTGAAATATTAACACTAGTTCTTAAAGCTTCTTAAATGTGTGTTTCCTACTTATAGAAGGACAAAACAATAATCCCTATTTTTATCCCTTTCGCTGATATAGCGTATTTCTCCGTTTGCTCGTACACTGCTACGTCTTTGCTTACATACTTGTCGTACATTGCTACGTCTTTGCTTACATACTTGTCGTACATTGCTACGTCTTTGCTTACATACTTCTAAGGACCCTATTCTCGGGGTTCAAATACCAGTAAACATTAGCCATATTCGGATCAGATTAGCCCACTTACATGCGATTAAATACGTTCTGTGTTATCCTGTTTTATAAAGGATGGGAAAATATAGAAAAGAGAAGAAAAAGGGGTAAGAAAAAACAAAAATTTGTGTCAGCTTTACAAAACCAATTACAATGAACAAATGACGCTGCGGCGATTAGCCTTCATCCGCTAACAAAGACAGCACAGCACAAATTAAAAAAAAATATGCACTTACTATGAAATGGCTACATTGAACTATGAAATGGCTACATTGGACTATTGTGTACTAAATAAATGATACTCATCTGGATGTCTAGCGAAAACTCTGAAAGAATTAACTGGAAAGGTATTGACCTATTTAATATCATAAAACGCATTGGAATTGACACTGTGTCAGTAGCCTGGATAGAGGAAGGAGTGAACGCCAACAGTAACAGGAGAAAGGAAATAGGGTTTACGTAACGCAAATCTCCCCAAATAGAGTAGGTCACTTTCCATTCACAAGTTTGTTGGGCAAGTCGACTTTCCTGAAGGTTATAGACGCGATATCAACTGTGTCGCGGAACACCCCTCTGATCTTGTGCGAAGTTGACGAGGCGAAGAAACTACCAATTAGAAGTGACCTAGTGTGTATATAGACGGGAAGTGAGAAGGTTACCGTTAGGTGTTCCGGAAATAGAAACTAAAGTGTCAAAAAAAGGGACGGGGTCAACTTACAAGGCGTGCCTAAGGTTAAGTCGTGCGGTCGACAGTAGCTAGTGCATACAGGTGGGATAAGAGTGGTACAAGTGCTAGCGTACAAATACCCATAGACCGACACATAGACAGATAGAACGAACGAACAAAGTTTATTTTCCAAAGGTTAGGAACTGGGCCCGCAGGCCCGTCTAACATTCTGCCCTTCGAGGTCTCCCTCCGTTCTTACATCATTTAATTTATATACCAAATAATCAGTAGTACCATCAGTAGCTTCAATATTTTTAAAACAAGCAATGGAGTGTGCATATTTGTAACTTGAGTAAACAGTAGTAGTTGTAATAATTCTAGGGAAAGTGCGTAATTTCTAAAATATTTATTATCTTCTATGGGGTATATAATCTGTGCTTAGACAGACAGACAGACAGACAGACAGACAGACAGACAGACAGACAGACAGACAGACAGACAGACAGACAGACAGACAGACAGACAGACAGACAGACAGACAGACAGACAGACAGACAGACAGACAGACAGACAGACAGACAGACAGACAGACAGACAGACAGACAGACAGACAGACAGACAGACAGACAGACAGACAGACAGACAGACAGACAGATAGATAGATAGATAGATAGATAGATAGATAGATAGATAGATAGATAGATAGATAGATAGATAGATAGATAGATAGATAGATAGATAGATAGATAGATAGATAGATAGATAGATAGATAGATAGATAGATAGATAGATAGATAGATAGATAGATAGATAGATAGATAGATAGATAGATAGATAGATAGATAGATAGATAGATAGATAGATAGATAGATAGATAGATAGATAGATAGATAGATAGATAGATAGATAGATAGATAGATAGATAGATAGATAGATAGATAGATAGATAGATAGATAGATAGATAGATAGATAGATAGATAGATAGATAGATAGATAGATAGATAGATAGATAGATAGATAGATAGATAGATAGATAGATAGATAGATAGATAGATAGATAGATAGATAGATAGATAGATAGATAGATAGATAGATAGATAGATAGATAGATAGATAGATAGATAGATAGATAGATAGATAGATAGATAGATAGATAGATAGATAGATAGATAGATAGATAGATAGATATGTAGAAAGACTGACATATAAATGGATGTGCAAGGATTGATAAAAGAATGTTTGGATGTTTTGATGGTTGGATGCACGGATTGATGAATGAATGGGCGTTTGGATGGTTGGATGAACGGAATGATGAATAAATGGGTGGGTGGACAGATGTTTTGGTATCATCATCATCATCAGGTGCCCTGCCGACTGGCGTGGGCGATCATGCCTCTCCATAATCCGCGATCTCCTGCAGCATGTATCAGTTCGTGTGCCGACACACCTCCATGCCATGCAACAAGACTGTCAAGCATCTTCTCTCGTTGTCTACCTCTATCCCTCCTTCCACAGATCTTTCCAGTGATCACAACATGTTCTATTTTCCCTCTTCTCATAACATGGCCGAAAAATGATGACTGTCTCCCTCTGATGTCAGTGATAAGTTGTCTTCGGTCTCCCGCCTCTTTCAAAACCTCTTGGTTGCTCTTTTTGGCTGTCCAAGGTATTCTAAGCATTCTTCTGTAAAACCACATCTCTGAGGCCTCTAAAAATTGTTTGGCCTGCCTACCGATTGTCCAGGATTCACATCCATATGTTAAAACTGGATGTATGTAGCAAGCAAGAATTCTTTTTCTAACTCTCAATGACAAGGATATATTGCACAAGATGTTTTTCATTTTATAAAATGCCGTTTTTTTTTTGCCTGTCCAATTCTGTTTCTTATTTCAGTTATGCATCTTCCATCTGATGTTATCCATGTGCCCAGATACTTAAATTTATGTACTTGTCTTAAAATAACACCATTGACTTTTATTACACATTTAGGAATAATTTGTTTCTTTGATACCACCATTACTTCTGTCTTCCCATTATTCAAACTGAGGCCCATTCTTCCACTTTCTAACACCACAATGTCTATCATTTCCTGTAATTCTTTCTGACTTGTTGCTATCAAGACTGTGTCATCAGCATAACGTAAATTGTTTATATTGTGCCCACCAACCACGATTCCGGGCATATCAATTAAAGATCTCATAATATATTCACTGTATATTGAAAACAAATCAGGTGAAAGTACACATCCTTGTCGTACGCCCCTCTTTATGCTTTGAAATGTACCTAAACAGTTGTTAATTCTTATAGCTGCTGTTTGCTGCCAATACATATTCTTTATTATTCTTAGATCTTTCCCATCAATGTTTAATTTTTCTAACAGTTTGATTACTTCTTCATGCTTCACTCAGTCAAATGCTTTTGTATAGTCTATGAAGCATAAGTACAAATCAGTCTTTACTTCTATGGCTCTTTCTGACAATGTCCTTAGGATGTATATGGCATTGTTTGTACCTTTTCCTTCTACAAATCCACATTGTTCATCGCTGATTTCTGGTTTAATTTTGTTTCTTATTCTTCTCATAATTATTCTCAGTAAAATCTTAGTCATGTGACTCATAAGACTTATTGTGCGATGGTCTTCACATTTTAAAGTGCCTGGTTTCTTCGGCAGAGCTATAAATATGGATTTTAAAAAGTCATTTGGAATATACCCACTGTTATAAATATCATTTAAAAGTTTAGTTATTATTTCAATTCCAAAATCTCCCAGTGCTTCGATTTCTTCCAGTGAGATTGTTGTCTGGCCCGGGTGCTTTTCAACTTCTGCAGTCATTATTGGTGGACCATCATTGTTGTTCTGCAGTTCTACGTCTGGTCTATTATCATCATACAATTCCCCTATATACTCTGTCCATCTGTTAATTATATACTATGTCCCATTAATAAGTCACCATCCTTTGATATCAAACATCCAGTGCTGTTACGTGTTTTGGTATATATAATTATAATATATGGAACTAGCTGTGCCCTTGCCACGCTTTGCTGTGGCCCCGAATGTTGAAATGGAAAAGAAAGAAAGTAGCTCTCAACTAAGTGTCTTTCATAACCCTCAACCCTCTTCCCTCTCACCCTCCACCAAGTCATATCTCCCTCTCCAAAAGACTGAAAAATCATCCCTGGCGAAAGTATTAAAATAGAAATAGTTAAGAAACGAGAACTTAAAAATAATGTTTTGAGCTCTCTTAGCTAACAGTGTCTGGCATAACCCCCCTCCCCCCCCCCCTTTCTACACCCCCCTTCCCCGTAAACGTATACACACCGGAACCTACCAATCAAACACCTTTCTTAAATGTTTCTGTATTCTAGACAAGGCAATAAGGTCTACTGTGTTCGTAAATTGCTGCTGTGATTGTTATTCGACATTAGCTTCGTTAATATAAATTTCTGTAAACTATGGTGCCATTTCAATGGGTTGAAATGAATTCTGTCTGTATTCCATAGTCGTGGACTTCAAGCTGTACATGGCCAATTAGACACATTTTTTTGGGGGGTGCCTAGTTGACCATGTATCTTAGTGCACTTGTATTCATGGCGAGGCGCAGACGCCGTCTGGAGGTGACAGGTTCGATTCCCGGCACGCTAACTATAGCTTTCGATTTTTATGTTGTCTAGTGTGTTCTTCTATCTTTCTACTTCTTTCTATGAGTGCCGTTCACAATACATTCTGTTACTTGATTAATTCATAATATTTAACGGCCTCAAATGGTTCCCCCCTCTGTTTATTTATGGGATAGAAAGATGAGAGAGTGAATGGGTAGAATGATGGATGGCTATATTGGTAGATGGATGGAATAGTAAATTGATGGATGGATCAGTCCATATGTATGGTGATATATGAAATAAGGTAAAAACATGGCTCTTATGATACGGCGCTTCTCTCTTGCTGTCAGCTATCGAATAGAGACAGTAAGGATGATTGTTAAACAATGTATCAGTCAAGCCCAAAGACAAAACATAGTCTTTACTAAAATACCTGCCGTGTAGATAGCAGAAACTAGTGGTGCATTGTATCACGGGAGTGTGTGGGGGAAAAAAAAGCCTGGAATGTATTGCTTATGCTGAGTTGAGTCGAGTTAAGAATTGACATCACAGCCCTGGAGGCATTCCCATGCATGCTCCGTCCTGATCTACAGGAGCCAGCGCAGAGTTCCTATACTGATGGTACTGGTCACAATCTGTTTATATGTCCTTCTTGTCTTTTTTCTGAGTGCAGTGGGCCGGCCAGACCCTCTAGTTACACCCAGATGCCTCATTCTCTCCAGGCCATAATAATCTGCTATCTCTACTGATTTCGTCGCATGTTCTCAAAGGGTCTTGACCACACCTGCCTTGCCATGTATCAATTCACCACCCAATGGTGCAGATCCAAGCAGTCTGTTTGTTTATTGTTTGCATGGTCTGGAGAGAAGATCTAAAGTATGCTCACTACCCTTGACCTTTCCAGTGAAGCTTGCCACTTTGTTCGAAGCATCCCTGTCTTCGCCTTTCTCAGCATGCTTTCAGAGTCTGTCACAGTTACAACATGTGTATGCGTCTTTTTCTCTAGCCACCGGATAACTGCAGTTACCGCCTTCACCTCCATTCGCATGCTAGATGTTGTGGTATGCTAGACTGTCTTGCACTAAATAATTTTCATTAGCTTTCGCTACGAATCCCCCGGCACTTCTCTTTCCTCTCAACATCAAACCATCTGTATAGATAAGCAGATCACCTGGGCGTAAAATTGTGGTAAATCAACTGTTGGACTGTCACCTCTATAGCACCCGCTGCTCATTCACTGCACACCCAGCCCAGTGTGATCATAACCCTACACAGGTTAGACTTTTCCGCTGGTACTCTGACCCACTCCACTCTTGGCCCAATGTTCTTCAGCATAATAAGCTTGTCGCTCGGTCGTCCAGGCATGCGGACTGTTTTAATTACGCTGCCGCGGCGACTTCTTATCTCACAGTACCTCCTTCGAAACCACCAAGTCGTCTTGTCTCTGGCCGAAAGTATAACACCATCCGGTAATTCCGTGCAGCGGGAAACCAGCCCTGAGCGTCATGAACTCAGGAGGGCCCACCTCCGAATACGTCTAGGAATCGTGGGCCGAAACGTGTGTCGACGAGGATAATTTCTACTGATGACTGGTAGATTCCCGCTGTACTTGCTCCCTGTGAGTTTATTCCTATCCCAGCATGCATATTGTTGGATATATATTGTGTCCTATGCTTGAGCCATCCACGATTTGCCCTTACCTGCAGCCAAATCTTCATACAGAGGGTATTCTTTGTCTGCGGCTACTCTGAGGTATGACGTAGCCTGCAGCACCTTTAGCATGCAATAGTCGGCAATGCAATGGTGTATCGCATGCACAAAGTCGGGGTGTCTCTTGCACATGCCAGAACAGCATAGCTTCCTTCTATATGCGATACAGTTTTTTTGGCTGACACTTCGAGACAGTGAGTAACCCCATTTTATAATCAATCACTGGGATAATTCTATCTATCTACTGTCTTTTTCACTTTTACCGGGTTGCAGCCCAGTGTCGTGGTTTAAAATATTTGTTTTGTGCCTCTCGCGTGATTTGAGAGACAGTTTTCTGGATCTTCTGGCCGTATTCAGCTACTCCATCTATCCATTTTTTCCTGGGTCTTCCTCTGGCCTTTCTTCCCGATGTTCTATTGTAAAAGGCCTTATAGGCAATCTGATCCGGTTGCATTCTTACTAAGTGGCCAAACCACTTCATTCTCTGTCTTTCAATATGTTTCATGCATGCTCTTGTTCCAACTTTGTCTCTAATGCTGACGTTTGTGACTCTGTCTCTTCGTGTATTGTTGGTGACTCTTCGGAGACATCGCATTTCACGCGTAGTTATTTTTTTGCATATATGATTTGTTCATTGTCCACGTTTGGCACTGATAACATAACGTAGGGATGAAAATACTGTTTATCATCTGTTGTTTGGCTGGTAACGAGATCTTTGGATGACGAAGAAGTGGGGCCAGTTGGTAGTTGACTGCATTGGCTTTTTGAACTCTAGCCTGTATCTCTTTATCGAGTCTTCCATCTTCTGTAAATATGCATCCTAAGTACTTGAATCCTTGAATTTGTTCTAATTGTATGTCATTGATCTTTATGTTTACATTACTGTGTTTATTTCCTATGGTCATTACTTCAGTTTATTTTCATGTAAAATTTTGTACAGTTAGTGAGCAATGAATCAACATGTTGTTGTAGTTTTTGTTCTTCTTCTTGTAACAAACATTGGTCATCTGCAAAGAGTAGTTCATTTATAATATCTGTGTTTTGGTTTGACTCCTTTGCAATTGTATCCATATATGTGATGAAGAGTAGGGGTGATATGACACATCTTTGTGGTACTCCTGATGTAACGGGGAACCAGTCTGTCATACCTTCCGTTGTTCTTACAGCGCTCTGGCTATAATAATAGAGAGCCATTATGTTTCCCAATAACTGACCCGGTACACCATTTTCTTCAAGAATGTTCCATAGTTTATTTCTGTTAACCCTGTCAAAAGCCTTCTCTTGATCAATGAATATAAGATTCTGGTGTTTATTATATTCGATTGTCTGTTCACAAATTTGCCGAAGAGTAAATATTGCATCAGTGCAGCTCTTTCCTTTTCTAAATACTGGGATAATTATGTGCTGGTAAAGTGCTTCATGTCGACCGCTGCTTTAATCTTTAGTGCATTTAGATCGTTTTGAGCCCTTGCCACAACCCCCTCTAAGTGATCTTTGAAAGACAAACTTCTGTCAAAGTGATTCCTAGGTACCGCAGTCTGCAGCTTTTTTTTAAATGTCCTTGCCATTTTTTTTTAAAGTCTGGGAACATCCGCTCTAACACTCCTGTTGTCCAAAGAACATCACATTACGGTTGCCTTTTCTGGGTTGATTACAGCACTCATCTCTGTACACCAGTCGATCACCTTATCTACTGTCGCTTGTAACTCTTCAGCTTTTTTATTTCGATCTCTTCCCTTCCTATAGAGGAGAACATCTGCAAATGTCAATATTCTGCAAACTCGAGGTGTTTCTAGGTAGCAATCATGCACGTAAAAACATTGAACAATACAGGTGAAATTGCAGATCCCTGCTGTAGTCCTGGACATTTGATACATGTTTCAAAGGTCCATAAACCCAGGCGGTGAGCTACCCGGCGAGTATACAAAACTGCTGCTATCCAATTCACCAACCAAGAACAAACTCCCTTGTTCATAAGCGTTTTCAACCAGATACTGTATCTGACTTTGTTGTAAGCGTCTTCTAAATTGAGTTGCCACCATTTCCTGTTAGTTCTGGAAACCTTCGACGGTATCAAAGGCAAAGGAGGATGAATTTGGCCATGTGTTCTTCCCTGGTCTGTAACTTCCCAATCCTCGTGGAAGGAGATTTCTTTGTTCCAAAAATTCTTGTACTTACAACTTTCTTGTAACTTACACTATCTTCTCCAGCACTTTACAAAAGGTGTTTTATAGGGTTATTATCCTAAGGCCGCCGAGTGATGAATGATTCTTGCCAGGCTTAGGAAGTGGAATCAGGTAGCTGTGCAATCACTCTTATGGGACTGAAGCTGTCCTCATGCTCTGGTTGAAGCAAGCAGTTATCTCCAACAGGTCTGCATCACTCATGACTTTGATGTGGGAGAATCTAACCCCGTCGGGCTCAGATGCAGTGTCTTTCGCCCCTTTCAGAACATGTTTTACATCTTTCACCTGTATGATGTTGTCATAATGTTTGTTTTTTAAGATGGCTGAAAGATCTTCTCTAACTATCTCTGTTATCTCCATCATTGTGGTCTGTCTGTAAAACAAACCTCTTCAGGAAAGCCTCCCTCTTCTCTAATTGATCCTACTACGCTGGGCCGATCTCTTTTGGGCATCTCTGCCTATGTAGCTTCCAAAACTTTCTCAATGTCTTATCACTCCCAGTCTCATCAATAAAATGCTTCAATTTTGCTTTTTTGGTCTCTGCCGCACAAAGCTTAAAAAACTCTATCTTATCTTTCTTATCTCTTCCCGCGCACTCCAATTACTCCTGTGAGCTTAGGGCTGTCTGTTAGACTTTCTTTCAACGCTTTACTGCAGCTCTCTTTAACTTCCATGCCTGTTCAATATGTATTGCGTTTGGGATGTTACAACCAAGACAGGAGGGAAGCTATGGAAGGGCAGATAGATGAATAGAATGAGTGGATAGTGATTAGAAAGGATGTTCATTACAGCAGTCCGGGCAGATCCATAGGTGCTCCGATCTCCCCCTCAGAAGCTTTACAAGTGTAAAACGACTGATGACGCCTGTTTGTGTTGGTTATTGAAACGTCTTGTCACCTTAGTGAAATGTTTATTTCTTGCAGCTCCAGGCTGCAATCTAGACATGGATACGGAGTCATGTCCTTTGGATCAATAGATAATAGGATATATGGGTGGATGAGAGGATGAATGGATGGATGGATGCATTGATGAAGTGGTTTGGATGTATGTAAGTATTTGAAAACAAGTGAAAACAAGGGTATCGTGATACAATGCTTCTCTCTGACTTTGGAATGTGACATAGAGACCTTAAGGGCGATTGTAATTCACGGAATCTGTCTAGCCCAAACCGCACACATACAGTGTGACCACAGTAATTGCTAAGTCGGTGGCCCAAAAAAAAAAAAAGGTATTTACACTGTAAATGGGGAGTGTGTTTAAGCACAGCCGCGACATTATTTCATATAGGACACAACATGTATGTTTGACGGGGATGAATGGGTGGATGAATAAAAGTATATACGTCAGAAGATATATAAGTTGATAAATAGATACAGAGGGGAGAAAGAGAAAGAGATGGAGAGAGAGAGAAAAAAAAAAAAAAAGAGAGAGAGAGAGAGAGAGAGAGAGAGAGAGAGAGAGAGAGTTGCTTAGTGGTATGCAAGTGTGTGCACAGTATCAGGCAACTAACATGTCATGTATTATGATGCAACATGATCGGTCGGGACCGCAGAGAAAATCCTAATGAGTAGAGAATATCCCAAAACGCACGCAACCAACGTACAATGTGTGATTGGGGTGAGGGTAAGGTTGAGTTCCAGGGACACTGGTAATAAGGCCTTGTGGTGAGAAGTTACCAGTCAAATAGATAAGTCAGTTTTTCAAAGTTCTCCTATGTCGATCATTCGATGAGCAGGATCTGATGGATGTGACCTGAATGTCGGCGCTGTTGAAATGAGTAGAACCTGGTCTAGCTGTTTTGCTGGTGATGTCATAAAGGTGCTGCCGAAATCTGTCAGCTAAAGGGAGACCAGTTTTCCTTTTGTACTTTATGTTGCAACGTATGCAGACCATCACGTCTGGGCGCTAAGGCTTGCATTAGATCTCAGTGCAAAACCGGCCCATACGTACTGAGTATTTTAGACGTTACTTTTCCTAAAGGCACCCTTATCACTAAAGAGGAATTCTCTCGTACCAGTAGAAACGTCATCTATGCTATCATCTGCATACGTTGCAACATAAAGTACAAAAGGAAAACTGGTCTCCCTTTAGCTGACAGATTTCGGCAGCACCTTTATGACATCAGCAGCAAAACAGCTAGACCAGGTTCTACTCATTTCAACAGCGCCGACATTCAGGTCACATCCATCAGATCCTGCTCATCGAATGATCGACATAGGAGAACTTTGAAAAACTGACTTATCTATTTGACTGGTAACTTCTCACCACAAGGCCTTATTACCAGTGTCCCTGGAACTCAACCTTACCCTCACCCCAATCACACATCGTACGTTGGTTGCGTGCGTTTTGGGATATTCTCTACTCATTAGGATTTTCTCTGCGGTCCCGACCGATCATGTTGCATCATAATGCATGACATGTTAGTTGCCTGATACTGTGCACACACTTGCATACCACTAAGCAACTCTCTCTCTCTCTCTCTCTCTCTCTTTTTTCTCTCTCTCTCTCTCCATCTCTTTCTCTTTCTCCCCTCTGTATCTATTTATCAACTTATATATCTTCTGACGTATATACTTTTATTCATCCACCCATTCATCCCCGTCAAACATACATGTTGTGTCCTACTGAAATAATGTCGCGGCTGTGCTTAAACACACTGCCCATTTACAGTGTAAATACCTTTTTTTTTTTTGGCCACCGACTTAGCAATTACTGTGGTCACACTGTATGTGTGCGGTTTGGGCTAGACAGATTCCGTGAATTACAATCGCCCTTAAGGTCTCTATGTCACATTCCAAAGTCAGAGAGAAGCATTGTATCACGATACCCTTGTTTTCACTTGTTTTCAAATACTTAAATACATCCAAACCACTTCATCAATTCATCCATCCATCCATTCATCCTCTCATCCACCCATATATCCTATTATCTATTGATCCAAAGGACATGACTCCGTATCCATGTCTAGATTGCAGCCTGGAGCTGCAAGAAATAAACATTTCACTAAGGTGACAAGACGTTTCAATAACCAACACAAACAGGCGTCATCAGTCGTTTTACACTTGTAAAGCTTCTGAGGGGGAGATTGGAGCACCTATGGATCTGCCCGGACTGCTGTGATGAACATCCTTTCTAATCACTATCCACTCATTCTATTCATCTATCTGCCCTTCCATAGCTTCCCTCCTGTCTTGGTTGTAACATCCCAAACGCAATACATATTGAACAGGCATGGAAGTTAAAGAGAGCTGCAGTAAAGCGTTGAAAGAAAGTCTAACAGACAGCCCTAAGCTCACAGGAGTAATTGGAGTGCGCGGGAAGAGATAAGAAAGATAAGATAGAGTTTTTTAAGCTTTGTGCGGCAGAGACCAAAAAAGCAAAATTGAAGCATTTTATTGATGAGACTGGGAGTGATAAGACATTGAGAAAGTTTTGGAAGCTACATAGGCAGAGATGCCCAAGAGAGATCGGCCCCTCCCCTCGTCACTATGTGCTCCAACAAACACAGGAAGGAACCATGGTGTGAATTGAAAATTCTTCACCTTCTGGTCCTCCTGATGGTTTGGGGGTTTACTCCATTCCTCTTTAAAAAGAGGAGCTTGCACAGGGCATTGACGGAAAGGCTCAACAGGAACCAATGTCGTATCATACTGCAATAATGAAGTTTGCCCTGGCTTCTCTGTCAGGACAGAATCGTACTCTGACAAGAGTTGCTCTATAGCTTGTTTCTGAGAGACAGAGAGAGTTGGGTTAACCTCTACATCTGTATAGGTCTCCCTGGGGTGAAGAGGATATTCCACAGCTGCTTCTCCACCTTCCACCTCCATAGCTACAGAAAGTGTCAAGAGGGTCGGTGTGTCACTTACCTCTCTCTCGTTGTATTTCCGGAGGAGATTAATGTAACTGTAATTATCTAAATAAATGGCTTCTAAAAAACATAGATTAGACTAGTTTGATGCAATTCAACGGGTTGGAGTAACTGGGTGTGGTGACAACAGCATATGAAATGCGTAATAAAGTTTTAAGATGTATAAAGTTAACTCTCTAACAACTAACACACCTATCACTTACTAAAGATCGTTTGGGTCTAAAAGGCTAAGAATATTTGCCCTAAAACTAGAGACAACCCGGCCTCCGCCATCTGTGGACGAGATTGGTAGTAAGCCGTGCACCTACATGTCACATATCACTCCTGTCACGTGCCTGATGTAAGGATTTCTCCTTCAGAACCAGCAGCACTCAGAAATAATTATGTTGAGTCGTTTGGCTCGTATTGGTCTAAGGGATTCCCCGTGGCCAAAATACGCTCAACTTATTTCTGGAGTAGGGCAACTTAAGTATTGGCACTATAAAATATATCAGTATATGAATACAATATTTCTAGGCACACTTGGCTGGACACCCCCACTACTTACTAAAGAAAGCCCCCAGGTTATGATAAGTCATTATCATAACCATGTTAACACATATAGTTAAGATTCATTCACACACAAATGCTACACATTTAAAAAGGTAAAATAGAGAAACCTCAGTCAGCCATGAAAATGAATGCATGTAATCATTACAACATGTACAAAATAGAAATTAGTGAAGTAGATGTCAAAACACAACAGCTGGATTCCAGAATATAATGACTATAATCAACCAAAGTTAAACAGTCAGAAAGTCCTGGAGGAAGCATATGTTCATCCTTGGAATCCAGTGGAGCTGTGGGGAATATAGCATAATTGAGACATAAACTTCACTTATCCCAGTTCCACTGTTGATGCCTCACTCAGCTCCGGGTGAATCGACTGTCTTTGACCCTGGTAATTCTGCTCAACTGGATCAGGTAATGAAAGAGTACCTCACCCTAGAGGACGCAGCAACTGGATAGGCACACAGCAACTGGATAGGCACACAGCACCTTCTCCCACGATTAACTCACAGCACTGTCCGTGAGCTACACACATGCTCTGGCACTGGATGATGTTTGGGTTATATTGTACCCCATCTTGAGGAGGACAGTCTTCTCAATTGGTAGTTGGGTGATAATAAGTAGGTGATGGGTTAATTGATTGATGGGTTATGGTTTATGGTTGGTGGGTGTTGGTTGGACTGTGAATCTTCTGCCAGCTCCTCACAAAGGATTCATCCCAAGCATATGAAAAGTCCGAGACATTCCAGATTGCCTTTTTCAAATGAATTATACAGGCATCGATTGACACGTCTGGACGCTTGGAAGCCGGCAAGAGAGAATGCCGCCAATTACGCACTTCAGGCGTTGGTAAAAAAAGGAGTTCCTAGTATTCATGGGCAAGGAGTAAATCGGTTTCTAAGAAACCTCAAATAACTCCTCTAATATATATCCAATATATATACATTTAAAAGTGGAGTTTAGTCAAAGCAACTAGAAAATGTAGACATAATAATGTTGTCCAATAAAGGCATATATGTATAGATATAAGGGACTATATCTTTCCGGACGAGTCCAAGTTTGAATTTTGTGCCGATTACAGGTAGGTCAAGTTATCAGTCTTACGGACTGATGCATAATGGCTTATCATTCCACGACACTACCCCCCCCCCCCCCCCAAAGGGAAGTACGTACTACGCGAATGAACGATGATCAGCCATCTACACATCTATGGACTCACTACTTTCAGCTTGCTCATCACCTTCAGTCTGTGAATTATCAGACAAGAGATGGCGGCTCAAGAAATCTGCTCTGAATCAAAGGGTTGACCAAACCAACCTCTCAGAGACAGATGAACTATATACAATAATGACAATTCATGTGAAAATAGAGAAACCTATGACCACTATACAACACTAATCAACAAGGAATCTATACAGAATCAGTAGATGTCCCTGAGGACTCAAGATTCTGATGATTCCATCCATGTATTACTGATCCCTGCCAGTTACATGCAAAGATGTAGGTTCAGACCGAATCCCTTGATCGGGTTGGCTGAATAAACCCACACACCATCCTTGTACTCCTGTCATATTCAGGAAATATACCCGAGTGTCTCCTACATCAGTAGTCACACAGGAAGGTCGTCGAGGCATGTGGGATATAATCCCTCCCGTCTGATCCTTCGCGAGGTTCGGAAAGATTATCCTCCCCTCGTCACTATGTGCTCCAACAAACACAGGAAGGAACCCTGGTGTGAATTGAAAATTCTTTACCTTCTGGTCCTCCTGATGGTCTGGGGGTTTACTCCATTCCTCTTTAAAAAGAGGAGCTTGCACAGGGCATTGACAGAAAGGCTCAACAGGAACCAATGTCGTATCATACTCCAATAATGAAGTTTGCCCTGGCTTCTCTGTCAGGACAGAATCGTACTCTGACAAGAGTTGCTCTATAGCTTGTTTCTGAGAGACAGAGAGAGTTGGGTTAACCTCTACATCTGTATAGGTCTCCCTGTGGTGAAGAGGATATTCCACAGCTGTGGCTTCTCCACCTTCCACCTCCATAGCTACAGAAAGTGTCAAGAGGGTCGGTGTGTCACTTACCTCTCTCTCGTTGTATTTCCGGAGGGGATTAATGTGATAGACCTTTGACTTACCTTTAATGTTGATCTTATAATGGATCCTGGATATCTTCTCTACCACCGTATAAGGGCCTCCCCAAGCTAGCTCTAACTTAGACTTCCCTTATGGTAGCAGCAAAAGAACCCTATCTCCAACCTCAAGACATCGTTCCTTTGTCTTCCGGTTGAAATGTGCAGCGTACCTCTTACGTGCACGAATCAAGTTCTCTTTAGCCAGGTCCCACCCTAGCTTTAACCTTTATTTGAGTTCCTGCACATACTGTGATATGGTTTTCAAGGAATCATCTGCCCCTTCATCTGTCCATGTCTTCCTGAGAATGGCCAAGGGTCCAGAAATGTGTCTTCCGAACACCAAGGTCGCAGGTGGAAATCCAGTAGAGGCATTGGGTACTTCCCGGTAGGCGAATAGTGCTGCAGACAGATACTCGTCCCACCTCTCTGGCTTTTCCTGGGTTAATCTTCTCAGAAGCGATACCAACGTCCCATTGAACCGCTCATTCTGGCCGTTCGCTTGGGGTCGGTATGGACTGGTGCAAATGTGTTGAGACTTGATTATCTGAAACACCTCCTCCATTAGTTTCCCTCTAAACTGAGATCCATTGTCTGTCAGTATCTGCGAAGGGAATCCCACTCTTGTGAAAATGCTCATCAATGCCTCTGCCACAGTCTTACTGTCAATCCTCCGAAGTGCAATAGCCTCCGGATAACCTGAACAACAGTCTACCAAGGTCAATATGTAAGCATTCTTCTTCTTTGTGAGAGGAAGTGGTCCCACCAAATCGACCGCCACCCTTTCAAAAGGTGTGGAGGTGACAGGGGTTTCCCCCAGTCCGACTGGTGCATTCCTGCCTTTGGGAGCTACCTTCTGGCACTCCGGACAGGATTTGACATAACGCATGATATCTGCTGACATACCTGGCCAAAAGTAATGACAGGCAATGCGTTGTGTCGTTGCATGAATTCCCATATGGGCACTGTAGGCTATAGTGTGCCCCATCTGGAGAATCTGCTGTCTATATGTTTTGGGTACCACAAGCTGACTGTGCTCTGTATACTTGTCACTTGCCCATCTGTAAAGTAACTTACCTTTCATGAAGAATTCTTTCTTCAAATGAGGATTGTGACTTTCAGTTAACTTTTTAAAACATGCCTTAAGGGTTGGGTCACTACTTTGGGCCACCTTAATTTCCTCAGGAAGAGGATTTACATGAGGAGAATCCTCTAAGGCACTTTTATGCTGTGCTCGGGTGGTTACCGCAGCAAGATGCTCTGAAGGTTTCTTCGGCTCTGCTAAAAATACATAAGTAGCGCCAAGAATTAAATCAAAGGTACAGTGTTCAAGCACTGCAGCCTCAATTACCCCCGAGACATACTTTGAACGGACCCTAATCGTAGCAATCGGCAAGTTTAAAGGTTTAGCATCCAATGTGGCACATTGGAGCTCTAAGAATCTGCCAGTATACTGATCAGGTTTTACAAACTCTGGCCTCACCACACAGCCGTATGACAAACCACTATCATACAGACAATTTAAAGAATATCCATTAGCCCAGACCCTCTCTACCACAGGTGGCCTATTGGAACCATTGTACAACTTTTCCTGGGTAGAAGGTACTACAGTAGACAACAAAGCTGATACTTGTAAATTCCCTGACTGTTTGGATTTACATTCCTTAGTCCAGTGGTTATTATTCTTACAAATATGGCAGTAAGGCTTTTTAGGCCCATTAAAGGGTTGTCTATGTTGTGTTCCCTGACCTTTTGAGGGGTTCTGGGGTTGTGCTTGGGATGTATTCTTTTTAGGGGATTCATTTGGATGGGTTTTATGACCATTACCATTATTTTTCCCTTGGCCCTGGGCCTTGGGTTTCCCACCTATACACACCTCTTTATGTGCCATCTCATACCTCTCAGCATACATCAACATCTCACTCAGTCTGTCAGCACCATTCTCCGTCAGGAAGGTTTGCATAGGGCGAGGTAATGTCTCTCGGAGTTGTTCCGTTAGGACCATCTCCTGTAAATCTTCAAAAGAAGAGGAGTATCCAGACATTTCCCTCCACCTGGTCAAATATCCCTGAAGGCGGCTGGCGAACTGGGGATAGTTCTCCCCTGTCATCTTTCTCTCATTTCTGAACTTCTGTCTGTATGTCGCAGCATTAAGTTCGAAACGTTTCAGCAAAGCCTGACACAATGCATCATAATCAGTCTCCGTACCGGTGGGCATCCGTTGATAAATCTCGTATGCCTCACCCCTCAAACCTTGTGCCAACTTCAGCGTGTACATATTCCTTTCCAAGTTGTACAAAGATGCCAATTTACCAAATCGGTCTAGGTACTGTTCAATATTTTCAGCCTTCGGGTCGAAGACTGGCATAGGAAAGTTCATCGCTTGAGCTGAGCTACTGTGCGTTGATGCACCATCAATATCAGGTGTTGGAGATCTGGGTCTATTACCCTCTCTCTGAGCCTGAAGTTCCAATTCTCTTAACCTCACCTCCTGTTCCAATCTCATTCTTTCTGACTCCCTCTCAGACTCAATTCGGAGTCTCTCAGATTCCATTCTGAGTCGCTCAGTTTCTTGAATCCTCTCAGATTCAATTCGGAGTCGTTCGGTTTCTTGCACCCTCTCAGATTCAATTCTGAGTCTCTCAGCCTCACGGGCTTCCATCCTCATCTCACGTTCCGTGGTTTTAATCCACTCGGTCATTTCCTCACCCTCCAATCCCATCTGGACAGCCATGTCCTTCAATTCCTGTATGGAAATTTTTGACTGCGACATGCTGTCTTGTCAATCTAACAGTCCACAACAAAATATATTGTCACCAACAATGTAACTATAATCAACAATAGATTAAATTATCACCACCAACCAAGGATGTACCTAACCCAGTGTACTTGAACTCCACAAAACACCACAATGATTACAAATCACTCCTAGGAGTACATTCTAAGAACTGATCCAGAATGGTCACAACTGTGTTAACAAAATACAAACACTGAACAACTCCTGGCCAAGATCACCAGCAACTTTAAAGATTGAACAGTGTATACAAACAATCCCACGATGAGACCACAGATTTTTTTGGGGGGGATATGTTGTTCTGTCACATATCACTCCTGTCACGTGCCTGATGTAAGGATTTCTCCTTCAGAACCAGCAGCACTCAGAAATGATTATGTTGAGTCGTTTGGCTCGTATTGGTCTAAGGGATTCCCCGTGGCCAATATACGCTCAACTTATTTCTGGAGTAGGGCAACTCAAGTATTGGCACTATAAAATATATCAGTATATGAATACAATATTCATTCCTAGGCACACTTGGCTGGACACCCCCACTACTTACTAAAGAAAGCCCCCAGGTTATGATAAGTCATTATCATAACCATGTTAACACATATAGTTAAGATTCATTCACACACAAATGCTACACATTTAAAAAGGTGAAATAGAGAAACCTAAGTCAGCCATGAAAATGAATGCATGTAATCATTACAACATGTACAAAATAGAAATTAGTGAAGTAGATGTCAAAACACAACAGCTGGATTCCAGAATATAATGACTATAATCAACCAAAGTTAAACAGTCAGAAAGTCCTGGAGGAAGCATATGTTCATCCTTGGAATCCAGTGGAGCTGTGGGGAATATAGCATAATTGAGACATAAACTTCACTTATCCCAGTTCGCCTTTTTCAAATGAATTATACAGGCAGCATCGATTGACACGTCTGGACGCTAGGAAGCCGGGAAGAGAGAATGCCGCCAATTATGCACTTCAGGCGTTGGTAAAAAAAGGAGTTCATTGTATTCATGGGCAAGGAGTAAATCGGTTTCTAAGAAACCTCAAATAACGCCTCTAATATATATCCAATATATATACATTTAAAAGTGGAGTTTAGTCAAAGCAACTAGAAAATGTAGACATAATAATGTTGTCCAATAAAGTCATATATGTATAGATATAAGGGACTATATCTTTCCGGACGAGTCCAAGTTTGAATTTTGTGCCGATTACAGGTAGGTCAAGTTACCAGTCTTACGGACTGATGCGTAATGGCTTATCATTCCACGACACTACAGTAGCAACCTTTAGATACATATGTTAACAGGAAAGATGACACGTAATAGCATTGGATGTTTGAAATCAAAAGATGGTGACTAATTAATTGGACATAGTAATATAATTCTAGAGCAGATTTTTGTGAACTCTTAAATCCACTGCCGATTTGCTGGACCTGATAATTAGTGATAGTAAACAGCTGCAAGACCACATGAACCTACTACACGACAGTTGCCTCAAGCATCATATGAAGATCAATACTGAAAAGACAGAAGTCATGAGCATAAGTAGAGAGCAACAGACCATCGACATAAAGATTCTAGATCACAGCCTAAAACAAGTGCAAGAATTTAAATACCTGGGAAGTATCTTTACATCCAATGGTAAAATAGACAGAGAGATTGAAGCAAGAATCCAACAAGCCAACAATGTCGCATACCAGCTTGCCCCAATTTTAAAACACCCTGCTGTCACAGCTGAGATAAAAAGACAAATTATAAATACAATCTTTATACCGACATTAGGTTATCAATGTCAGACTTGGACATTAACAAAAGAACATGAGAGAAGACTAACCACCTGTGAAATGAGATGTTTGAGAATGGCTGCGAATAAAACCAGAAGAGATCGAGTGAGAAACGATGTGATTACAAGAACTATTGGAACCATACCCATCGTTAAATTTATTGAGAAGCAAAGAATGAAATTGTTTGGTCACCTAATGAGAATGGAACCAACGATGCCAGCATCAAGAGCATACAACATGAAAATCGAAACAACAAGAGGCAGGGGAAGACCAAGAAGAAGATGGATTGAAGGAGTCACGGACAACTTGAGACTTCATAACATCACGGCATATGAAGCGACTGAGCGCGCCCTGGCTCGGTTGCCGATCATCTGATAGACTGCGACGCCTAGCGGCACAAGCAGATTTTGACAAAAGAAGAAGAAGAAGAAGTAATATAATTGACAGATGGACAGAGTATAAAAGGGAATTGTATGATAATAGACCAGATGTAGTACTGCAGACCAACAATGATGGTTCACCAATAATGACTGCAGAAGTTGAAAAGCACCCGGGCCAGACAACTTCTCACTGGAAGAAATCGAAGCACTGGGAGATTTTGGAATTGAAATAATAACTAAACTTTTAAATGATATTTATTGTAGTGGGTATATTCCAAATGACCTTTTAAAATTTATATTTATAGCTCTGCCTTAGAAACCAGGCACTAGAAAATGTGAAGACCATCGCACAATAAGTCTTATGAGTCACATGACTAAGATTTTACTGAGAATAATTATGAGAAGAATAAGAAACAAAATTAAACCAGAAATCAGCGATGAATAATGTGGATTTGTAGAAGTAAAAGGTACAAACAATGCCATATACATCCTAAGGACATTGTCAGAAAGAGCTATAGAAGTAAAGACTTATTTGTATATATGCTTCATAGACTATACAAATGCATTTGACTGTGTGACGCATGAAGAAGTAATCAAACTGTTAGAAAAATTAAACATTGATTGGCATCTACGAATAATAAAGAATATGTATTGGCAGCAAACAGCAGCTATAAGAATTACCAACTGTTTAGGTACATTTCAAAGCATAAAGAGGGGCGGGATGTGTACTGTCACCTGATTTATTTTTAATATACAGTGAATATATAATGAGATCTTTAATTGGTATGCCCGGAATTGTGGTTGGTGGGCACAATATAAACAATTTACGTTATGCTGATTACACAGTCTTGATAGCAACAAGTCAGAAAGAACTATAGGAAATGGTAGACATTGTGGTGTTAGAAAGGGGAAGAATGGGCTTCAGTTTGAATAATGGGAAGACAGAAGTAATGGTGGTATCAAAGAAACAAATTATTCCTAAGTGTGTAGTAAAAGTCGATGGTGTTATTTTGGGACAAGTACAGAAATTTAGGTATCTGGGCACATGGATAACATCAGATGGAATTGTGGTTGCTGGGCACCATATAAACAATTTACGTTATGCGGATGACACAGTCTTGATGGCAACAAGGCAAATAATATCTTTGTCTTTGAGAGTTAGAAAACGAATTCTAGCTTGCTACATTCTTCCAGTTTTAAAATATGGCTGTCGGTAGGCAGGCCAAACAATTCCTTGAGACCTCAGAGATGTGGTTTCACATAAGAATGTTTAGAATACATTGGACAGCCAAAAAGAGCAACCAAAAAGTTTTGAAAGAGGCGGGAGCCCGAAGACAACTTATCACAGACATCAGAAGGAGACAGTCATCTTTTTTCGGCCATGTTATGAGAAGAGGGAAAATAGAACATGTTGTGACCACTGGAAAGATCTGTGGAAGGAGAGATAGAGGAAGACAACGAGAGAAGATGCTTGACAGTCTTGTTGCATGGCATGGAAGTGTGTCGGCACACGAACTGATACATGCTGCAGGAGATCGCAGATTATGGAGAGGCATGATCGCCCACGCCAGTCGGCAAGGCACCTGATGATGATGATGAGGGAAAACAGGTTATAGTAAGGTATATTTAACAGAGCCCTTGACGATAAACAAGAATCTGGAATGTCCAACTGAAGATACACTTGGAACATGGATGTACTTTAAGGTTGAGGATCCTTCTAATGTAATTATGAAGACCGTTCCCATTTTCAGACTTGGTTGTTGGTTAGGGCTTACGTTTACTTAGGTTGACCATGAACTCCACTTGTAACATCACCAGTTGTTGCACCCAGTTAGCACCATGCAGCTTAATGAGGTCAACACGCCAAGACACTCCTTTTTAGTGCGGAAGACCATATTGGCTCTGCACATTTCTCATCCCATTCCATTCCACAGTCTGCCTAAAGACATAACACCATCCTATGACATTCCTAATTTGGTGCGGAAGTATATTACGGCTATGGAACAGTAATGTAAAACATGCAAAATCCCACCTTTACTATATGCGCTCACTGGGCCATTCTAAAAAGCGTCTGTCTCAGTTGGATAATAATGTTTCGCCCTTTTAGGGAGTTTGATCCAATTCCAATATTTTTATTGGTCTCATCTACCCATCATTCTTTCTTATAGAATTTTACCCCTTTCCACTCTATTAAAGTATCAACCTTATTCACTAAAATAAATCTGTTACAATTACTGAGACCATAAAATGTTTACATGATCATAATACATCATAATAATCAGAGAAATTCATTTTGTTATTATCTGTCACTTATGTCATTGTCCTGTCTGTTTTGTTAGATACAAAGTGATACAAACAATAAAAGTAATCGTGCTTCATATTCATTAACACATTACAAACATTCAGTTGTTTATTCAACATTTCCATCAATTTATAATTACCTTTTCCAGTGCCGAATTTGTTACAATAAATGTAATAATGAAACTTCAGTTGTATATTTTTTATTTTAAAAAATTGTTTACAGCCTGGACATCACATCTAGTAGGTGATTTTTCAATGCCTTTGATGTGCTCTATTTTAAATTGAATTTGACATTTTTAAAAAGCCTATATGTATGCTCTGGAATTACTTGTTGCATCCATTGTCAACAATTTTGTCAGGCCAAAATTGTCCGTCAGAAAAATAGATTCCTTTCCTATCAATTATTTTTGAAATTTCCTAAGGCTAATCACTAGGGCTAATGATTCCTTTTCAAATATGCTATATTTTTGTTGAGTGGAATTAGGTTTCTGTAAAAGGTATAGAACTGGAAGCAAAGTATCCGAATATTTTTGAGTCAACATTGTGGCTATTGTGTGACTACTAGTGTCAGTTTGTTAATTTAAAAAAAGTTCCAGACAGGTCAGATTGTCCTAAGATTATGTTATTTTTAAGAATCTGTTCCCCTTTGCTGATGTTACTGGCAGGGGTCAAATGATATCTATTTCGACCCGTTCGATTGGTCTATTAACAGTAAGGCCTGGTTGTAGAGGGGCTTTTGTGCAAACAAAGACCTAATTTTTTTGTAACATTATATCATGGCTATTTGTGCAATCACTAATTTCGAAACTTATTCAAGAGTTCAGATAGAGGAGCAGTGAGTTCAGCTAAATTCTGGATGAATTTACGATAGTAATTCACAAGTCCTAACAATGACTGTAACCTTTTTTTCTGTTTTTCAATTGTCAAATTTTTATAAACAATCATCTCATCAGTCTAAATATTTCAGTCAAAAACAGTATGTCCCAGAAATTGAATCCATGTATAGAAGAACTCTCGTTTTTACTAGAGTAACTGGTAGGTTTGCTTATTTAATGTTGTGAAACACTTTTTCTAAGGTCCTTATGCGTTCAGATTTAAAAAAAAAAACTGTTTAATTATTTGATAATTTTTTGGGGAGCATTTAGTAATCCAAAACGCAAACGTAAACACCGTTTTAAACCCAATTGCGTCAGGAAACTAGTATATTAGCTTGCATTTTGAGTTAGTGGGATTTGCCAATTACCTTTACATATGTCTAATTTTGTGAAAAATTTCGAACTGTACACATTTTCTTTTTTGAAGAAGGTACTTTTGAACCATAAAATTAAGGAGTAAGACAGGGATGTGTCTTATCCCCAGACCTTTTCTCAATACATAGTGAAATAATTTTGAGGGAAATTAAAGAGAATGCATGAATAGGAGTTGAATGACACAATATAAACAATGTGCGTTATGCAAACGATACAGTTTTGAAAGCTGAAATTGCAACTGATTTACAACAACTGCTAAATATTGCGGGGATAGAGAGTGCTAAAAAATGAATTTCATTGAATATTTTTTTTAAAAACCGGAAGTGATGGCTATATTGAAGAAGATAATTTAATTTTGTGATATCTCAACTAAAGGGAAAAGACCTAACCAAGCCAATAAATTATAACATCTTGGAACAATCATATCTCAGATAGAAAAGGTGTGACAGAGATTGAAATCAGAATAGGTCGAGCGAAAGCTGCATTTCAGAAAATGAAAAATATTTTATGCAATAAATCGCTATCATTTAATGTCAGAAAGAGGATGCTAAAATGTTATATAGAACCTGTTCGGCTGTATGGCAGCGAATCTTGGAGTGTCAATGACGAAATTATAAAGAATTTGAAGCAACAGAGATGTGGTTTCTGGGACGAATGTTATAAATACCTTGTACGCACGAGTAATTACCAACGATTGCTTGAAATAATCTAGGGAAAGTAGATCAAGACCAAGAGAGATGATGCTGTATGGGCTGAAATGATAACATGGGGGATATTATCAAGAAAGCTGTTCCAGGCAACCAGGAATCGTGATCTGTGGAGACACATGAGCACATAAGCCAGTTGGTATGGCACATGCTAATGATGAATTTACATACATTTTGGGGTATGGACAGTTAACTTTCATACTCTCAATCTTATCAGACTTTGGAATATTCTCTTTTCCAATGCTACAATGTCATGATCAGTCACCTATTTCAAATTACCCTTGTTCCCCAAAATTAAATCTGCGCATGGAGATGGTAACACTGTCACATTAATTAACTTTTCTCCATATAGTGTTTTTTTAACAAAGACAATAGCAGTCCTATGTCGTTCTATATTTTATTCAAAAGTTCGAAAATTAATATATCTCTTACCTCTTTTGGATTTACCAATCTTTGATGGAGCCAGAGATTGTAGCACCTGTATCTCTAAGGAGTGATATGGTTTGACCATGTATCCGCCCTTTTCCTAATTCCAATCTACCATGGCCATATAATGTCATATTGGCATTCTGAACAGGTATTAGGTGCCCACACGGTAGGTTTCCTTCACCATAGCATTTGAAACATGTCTGACATTCTTCTTCTGTCTCCTACATTACCACTGAATTGCCTTCAGCTGACTCACTTCTTGATTCATATTCTCATGTTTCGTATGCTAAGTAGCCTCCCAAATACACATTTAGCACGTGTGTGATTATAGCAATTACACGTGAAGCATTTAATTACATTATTGTACATGTTCAGCTTTTTTTCCCCAACGTGTAATCAATTCTTTAATCCTGTTTTCGTATTCCTGGTGCCCGTCACAAATGGCGTCTTTCCCATTTTTTTAACAGTGTTGAAACTCTATAATTCTTACCTGCTTGTTGTCATATTTGCGGTCTCTATTCTGGAACTTTTGTTGGTATGATTTTGAACAGGCCGCTGCCCCAATAAAAAAATAAAAAAAAAAAACTCAGAATTTGCATGTACAAATGTGTCTCCAATCTCCTCAAACTGTTTCAGGTTTGTAGGCTAGTTTTCTTACAAAAAGGTTCATGTGCCATTGGTCCTGGTAGAGATTTTAGCATTTCACATCTTAATACAAAATCAACCAACAATTTGTAATTATTTTTCACATTTCCTGCATCTACCCATTTACGGAATACATTCTGCACCTCTGATAGATAGTCCGTAAATGTTTGACCATTTCTAGGTTTTAAATCATTCAACTGTTTTCTGTAGCCTACCTCGTAAAGGTTGTATTGCTTCATTTTACTTTTTTTTATGTAGGTAAAATCTAATCTTTTGTTCTCATGAACGGATTCCAACATTTTAGAGGTTCAAATGCCAAATTTTGGGAAAATCAATGCATTATTTTCGAAAGGTACTCTATGCATTCTCGTGGTCAGTTCAAAGTTCGCCACCCATGCCGCAACATCACCGTGCTCACAATAGTTCCTAATTATTCCAGTGTATTTCTGAAACTTATTCTCCTCAGCCTTTAATCTATTTTTCTCTATGGCTGTTTCCATTAGTCTCGTTTTCTATTTCTTTAGTTCTAATCTGTGTTTCTGCTTTCTCCTTTTCTGTTTGTATCTGTTTGGCTATCTTCACCCGTTAAATGTAAAGATTAATCTGTAATTCGTTTTCTTTTAAATCTGCCTTCTTTATTTTAATTCTTTTTCTTCATCTAGCTGTTTCTATCTTAACAGTTATTCGTGCTCACTTCCAAGTCTTCTCTTCTCTCTTTTTTCATCCACATATTTAATCAGTTCGTCGCTTTGTAGGCCCAATTCTTTGCCAATGGCTATCCACTGTGACATCTTTAACCTTATAGATGTTTACAGTATTCCGTAACAAACAACAGTTACCACATTTTCTCTCCTCTTAGAAAGAACTCTTGAATATTCAGTGAACTAACCAATATGACAACTAATAACAATCAACTTGGGATTTGCCACAAATAACTTTAGCCAGGTAATTGTCTACCTACTTGGGAAAATGTAATTAATATTTACATTAAGCGCACGGAAAAAAATTGAAGTATTCTCCAATCTTCAGTTTTAAAAGAATATATTTAAAAAAAAAAAATTTTTTTTTGGGAGACAAAATTATTCCCTAAACGAGATTTCAGTTATTTTTAATTTAATTATTTTAGTACTTGTTAGATCCACAATCCAGTTCAAAAATTTCTAAAAATTTAATTTAATTATTCTTCTTATACTTTTAAATTACATCCACAAATTATAACTATTTTGTATGACACTTCGCTATATATACTATCATATGTTTTAGCCAAAGTTTTTTTTTTTTCCAATTTAAAAAAAAATTGTTTGTGACACTTGTGTACCACAAAGGAACAACAATTACAATCTTCACTGTACATAATCAATACCACATTATTTTAAAGTGTGCTTTTTAAGGTACATAAAACAATTAATTACAATATGCAATGTATACTTTCAGTGACCAACTGTTTCAGTATTAACAATGAAGAATAGTGTGGATTGCTGATGCCAATTTGATCAAATTTGTGATTACTTGTTAAATATGCATATTACGCAATTATTCAATCAATATAATAAATTATTTAAATTTGTCATTACACTTCTTTACAGTAATAATATTGCTGATAAATCTCACTTTATACTTCCAAAAATCATTTCATATAACAATCAAATATACATATTCCTATAGCTGCAATAAATTTATATGCAAAGCAATTGCAGTCAATCTATAATGAAAACATTCTTGCAACTCGTTAATAACCACACCTATAAAGTTTAACAAATTTTTTGCCATATAATTTATTACTATACCTACTGAATTCCTTAGCTTCCTTGGTCAGATCCTGAGTTGACTAAGCAGTTTTTTTTCTTTCTGTAGCTCCTGGCCTATTGTGTCATTTGATTACCATTGAAGCCGAATAAATTTCTCCTAAATAATTCGTACTTGAAGTAATTACACAGTTGCTGTTCACACTGTCTGTTGACTGTACTATTTCCTGAATGTTCATAGTTTCTATGGAGTCTATCCAGAACGGGATATGTGTGTCACTTTGAAAATAGCTCCATTAAATATTACACCTTTTCACAATATACTAGCATAGTACTTGCAGTACACAGTATGACGACTGGAAATGTTCTCATATACCTTATGTGCCTCTTTCAGTCCAATTGTAGCTTCACTACTACTATAGTTGTGGACAGTCAATTATTATTCATCACAGCTACTCATCATTCATACTTGTGCTAGATGTGGGTTGCCTCAGGCATGCAGAAAATCTGGATCAACGTTGCTTGTTATCTGTATAGCATCATCATCATATGACTCTCTGGTTGTGGATGATGATTTCTTCCACACAGCACTTGCGCTGAATCTGATGGCTTGAGAAATAACTCTTGGTAATCGTGTGTTGTAAACTCAGTAACTAAGTTTGCTAAAGACTGTCATTTATTTCAAAGACCGACCTTGCGTGCCGTTTAAGAGCCTCCGATTTGCTATGTTGCTCCGTCTAGGTTTTATCTGTGCTAATCAAAACGTTTGTGTGAACACATCAGATGACAAACACGCCCATCGCAGTTATTGACTTTATTTGTGATCTAACTTCTTTACTGTCCTATCACTTTTTTGTGTTCTTCTGCCAATCTCATTCTTTTTGCTAACCACAATTAATAAAAACACGAGATAGACTAAACACATCCTTTACCTGCGTCCCTCATTTCCTATGGTCTTCCAACCTTCCACATCATCAGTGACGCTATCAGGAGTTTCCTGTGATTCTCATCATGCTTACGTGAAGGAGTACTTAAGACAAGATGAGCAAAAGCTAGTCTTCACAGTAGCTACTCTTGTTCTCGTGTTCTCATTGTAACCAACATTTACAGAGTCGTTCTAACAACATAATGGGCCTGCAGGCAAACAAGTGTGCGGGTGCCCATATGACAACCCCTCACATGCATAAAATGTAAATGGTACATAATATTAAATATATGTTTATTTTAATGACACCTCAACACAACTTGTGTTAAAATATGCACACAGATTATATGGCACAATATGAAATTGCAGTGAACTTTTTATTATAACAAGCACTTGCAGCATATATTTTCACAGAATTGCTTTATTATTGGCTTAAAGTAAATGATCTTTATGATGTAATTTTGCATACACGTAAGTGAAAGCCAGATTAAATGTTGCTGTCCCATTTTGGTAAGAAACATTAAAAAAAATAAGTTTCGGTAAAAAAAAAAGTTTTGCTGTACAGGTGAAAAAGGATGTTTTCCTTGCACCGGAACACGCTTTGATTCGGGTTGTTAGTGATGCACCAATGATTTTTCCTCAGTAAAAATCCTGCTCAGCATGTCTTCTCCTTTGTCTGCGTATCGACGGAGGTGCTGCAAGGACAGGACTAATAGGTTCATTATGTGGTCGTTTGTCAATTGTCTGGCTTGAGCACACTTTCTTAAATTTCAATCGATCATATATTATGTTGTATGCTGAACTAGGTTAGCACCCTACTGCAGCTGCTACAGAGTCAACCGTTACATTCCTGTCACCTCTAATCCTCTCCTCCACCCGGTACGTCGATGGGTCTGTTGCAATCTCAACAGGACGCAGTGTCATAAGCCAGTTCGGTTACGGGATGAGTAGGTGTTATGATAGTGAATCATCACGTATAAACGAGTTCATCCTTAGTTAAACTCAGAGGAGATCGGGCAGTTTGACCACGGAATAAACTGTGTCGACTGAGATAATAAAATAGGTCAGTGAAAGATAATGGATGCTCTTAACGTGGATAATGTACTTGAATGAAATAATTTACCAGATAGTGTGTTATAGACAATATGTAATCTCGCCGTAAATTGTGTGAAATAAATTGTTGTGAAATAAAGGTGTCAGAGGAATAGGGGTACCTATCGTTGGCAAGTTAGTGACTTGTGGCGTTTATAGTTATAGTATCCTCTTCATAAAGTTAGCTCTAGGATGATATAATTATTTGTTCTCTTAAAATTAGATGTAGCTATTGAGTTGACTTATTAATTTATGATATCTTTGCTGGGATGGCTCCCTTAATTACTGACAATGTGATCGGAATAATCTCCTAATAGTAGATAGCTACATCGAGATTTAACTTGTATCATTATAGAGGCTATTTTGTGATCGTGGTGTTACACTATGTTACGTTAATGTATCGACTACATGTCCTTAGAAGTAATGGCTAAATGTATCAGGACAGTACTTGACGAGTAGGAAAATGTAAACGACAATGACACAGACATAGTGTGCAAGTAGTATAAGTATAATTCTCGGTGTTCCACGTGCTGAGTGAGTGAGTCAAGATCCTACCAGCTCCAACTGAGGCCCTTTGTCTTCAAGTATAAATTATGTCCATCATACTGTTTCAAGGGGCGCTATGGATTCCAGGCAGGAGAACAGAAAAGTTGTGTTTTGATTGTGGTGCTGTTTTCTTTTTTCTTTTTTTTTTTTTTTCTTTTTCTTTTTTGGTCTTGTTTTCTTGCCCGTGGTGTTCCGCAAAGTCGTCTTTGGAACAGCAGTGCCGTATATCGTTGATCGTTCTAGTCTATCCCTTTTTCATCATTTATATTATTTATGTTGGGAGGTTGGCTGGGCTAGAAGTAAGTTATCCGTAGGTCTGTGGAGTGTTAGGATAACGTACTTTTACGTTAAGCGGTATCAAGATCCTTGGCTGGATTTCAGCCTGTTTTGATCTCGGGTCGATTATCAAAGTACAAGCTAGGGGTGTTTTGTTAATGATTTGTCTTGTTAATTTATCGTTGTGCTTTCTTGTCTTTAAGTGTTCACTTTTTAGTTCGTTATCGTTCATTGATTAGCGTTATATTTAAATCAAAACCCATCTCTCATACGTGTTTTTGTTTGTTATTTTGTTACATGTTGTGATATTAGTGATGTAATATAAATACGATTTTATTTGAGTGCATACATCATCATTTCATTAAAAAAAGTTCTTAGCAAGTAGATTTCGGAATCCTAGTCCAACACTGACAGTCAGTACGATCTAATTTGTTTTTCTAAAGTGCCGTTATACTATTTTCGCATTTAAATTGTATTATTATTGTGTATTATTATACACAATTGTTACTGTATTTTTTCTCCTTTTTATAGTTCGCGTGTTATTTATTATTTTGAAAGATGTCTAGCCTCGCTGATTTCATCAAGCTGGCCAGACAGAATGGTTTGAGGGGTGACAAAGTTCTTGAATGGGCTGATAAGAAATACTCTGATCTGAGGGAGAAAGAGGAGCGAGACCGTGAAAGACCTAATCGTGCAGAAGAAAGAGAGCTAAGGAAGTGGAATTGGATTCACAGAGTAAAGTCAAGGAGACTATCAATGACTCAGACGGCCTTGAAAGATAAAAAGAATTAGCCTTAAAGAAGAAGGAGTTAGCAGCCCAGGAAGCCTAAAAAATTAACTTCAAACAGCAAGAGTTAGCAGCTCTAGCTGAAAGAGAATTACAGCACGCGATAATTATGTAGGACACATTTGTTAAATTTTTCACTCAATGTGATTAAATTTCTGCTTGGACTCAGTACATGGTTAAGCATTATGTTGTCCCACGTACAGAATGGTCACTCAAGTATAGAAAACATCTAGGGGGTGAAGCATTGAAAGTGTTAGAAACCATCTCGGTTGAAAAGTTAGATGACTATGATGTTGTAAAAAATAGAATTTTACAACATTTTTCTTTAGATAAAGAATCATACGGAAATGCTTTCGAAAAGTTGTCATCAAAACCTGAGCGGAATTTCATTCATTACTTATCTGAAGTTGAGACCAATTTTGATAAGAGGATAACCTTGGAAAATCATTTGAATTTTTGAAAGACCTACTAATTAGGGATAAAGTCGTATGCAGTGTACCAAATAGCATGAAAACATCCCTAACTGAACAAAAACCATCCACGATCAAAGAGATGGAAACATCAGTGCTATAATGCTCATGAAAATGTTGTTAGCTTTGGAAAAGGCCCAGATGTAAACTTCTGGGGTGGCTGTGCAACCTCAGTTTAGAAAGAAACAGTACCAGCGCGATCAACCATGTAGACTTACTAAAGTTATAGGAGTCAGAGACCCTACAGAGATACGGGTTCAGTGGTTACATGTCCTTATTGTAAAACAGAGCATGAGAGAAAGCAGTGGTGTGATGAAAACACAGGGTTCCAAAAAACATGTCAAGAGATTGTATAAAAGAAAAGCAGAAAATAAAAGCCGGTATAACGTAAACCAAGAATGCCGTAGCTGCCGCTCAGCTAGACATCTGCAAGAAAAATGCTCATATCACAGACAGTACCATCAGAGTGGTGCAGCCTAGACTTCAGAGGGTAGTGGCAGTGACAGCGCAATGTCCGATGCAAATATACCAGATCAACAAACTGCAGATGCTGCAAATGAGGTTGATTTTGTAGAGACACCGTGTCAAGTCTGCAAATCGTTCAGTGAGGACGGTAGATTAACATGTGGTCACAAGATACTAGATACAGGTGATGCCAACTCTGCAGCTAATTTTGATGGAAAACTAAACTTCAGTAAAGGGTTTCTTAACAACCGAGAGTGCTCGATTTTGAGAGACTCTGGAGCCACGGTGTGAGGCATCAGAAAGAGTTTAGTGAACGATTGTGATTGAACCGGCGAAAGTATTGTGTACGTTCTCATGTAGAAAGGAACGATATGAATTAGAATTGGCTAATATCAGATCTGCTTACTGAACAGGTAGAACTAAATTTGCAGTCCTATTGGACCCAGTTGCTGGAGAGAGAGAGAGAGAGAGAGAGAGTGTGTGTGTGAGAGAGAGAGAGAGAGAGAGAGAGAGAGAGAGAGAGAGAGAGAGAGAGTAGAAAGAGTTTTAACTTTTATTCAAGGTATGGTGTCTCCAATTCATGTTGATTCCGAAGCTCCTATGGCCACTACTAGTCTACGAGGTGACGATGACTGCAGTGGAAACCATGGAGAAGAAAATCAACACAGCCTTGAGAAAGTGGATTGGTGCACCGCCTTGTCTGACCGACGTGGCTCTGTATTGAAAGCAGGCTAAGCTGGTACTTCCGTTCAAGTCGATAACCGAAGAGTTTAAAGTCGGCAAGGTAAGGCTCGCCATGCTATTGCGCGAGTCTTCAGACCCAAATGTCATCGCTGTCCAGCCCGCTCTAAAGACTGGCCAGAAGTGGAGGGTCCTCGATGCGATAGAATCTGCCCAGAATGCACTAAAATTGAGAGAGATAATGGGATACACACAAACCGACCGTCGAGGCCTAGGGCACGGGAAAGTCAATTGGTGGTCAAAGGCCTCAGCCAAAGAGCGCCGAGACATGGTAATACAAACGGTGAGGGACAACGGAAACGAGGTTCGGGTCCAGAAAGCAGCCCAGCAGTCGCAGCAAGGCCATTGGGTCAGCCTGGAGAGCGCATTGCCAAGAATACTCACATGGGGTGAGATCTGGCGGATGACCCCGCTGCGACTGAGCTTTATCGTTCGTTCGGCGTACGATATATTACCGTCCGGTGTTAACATGTCTTCAAGTATAAATTATGTCCATCTTACTGTTTCAAGGGGCGCTATGGATTCCAGGCAGGAGAACAGATAAGTTGTGTTTTGATTGTGGTGCTGTTTTCTTTTTTTTGGGTCTTGTTTTCTTGCCCGTGGTGTTCCGCAGAGTCGTCTTTGGAACAGCAGTGCCGTATATCGTTGATCGTTCTAGTCTATCCCTTTTTCATCATTTATATTATTTCTGTGGGAGGTTGGCTGGGCTAGAAGTAAGTTATCCGTAGGTCTGTGGAGTGTTAGGATAACGTACTTTTACGTTAAGCGGTATCAAGATCCTTGGCTGGATTTCAACCTGTTTTGATCTCGGGTCGATTATCAAAGTACAAGCTAGGGGTGTCTTGTTAATGATTTGTCTTGTTAATTTATCGTTGTGCTTTCTTGTCTTTAAGTGTTCACTTATTAGTTCGTTATCGTTCATTGATTAGCGTTATATTTAAATCAAAACCCATCTCTCATACGTGTTTTTGTTTGTTATTTTGTTACATGTTGTGATATTAGTGATGTAATAAAAATACGATTTTATTTGAGTGCATACATCATCATTTCATTTAAAAAAGTTCTTAGCAAGTAGATTTCGGAATCCTAGTCCAACACTGACAGTCAGTACGATCTAATTTGTTTTTCCAAAGTGCCGTTATACTATTTTCGCATTTAAATTGTATTATTATTGTGTATTATTATACACAATTGTTACTGTATTTTTTCTCCTTTTTATAGTTCGCGTGTTATTTATTATTTTGAAAGATGTCTAGCCTCACTGATTTCATCAAGCTGGCCAGACAGAATGGTTTGAGGGGTGACAAAGTTCTTGAATGGGCTGATAAGAAATACTCTGATCTGAGGGAGAAAGAGGAGCGAGACCGTGAAAGACCTAATCGTGCAGAAGAAAGAGAGCTAAGGAAGTGGAATTGGATTCACAGAGTAAAGTCAAGGAGACTATCAATGACTCAGACGGCCTTGAAAGATAAAAAGAATTAGCCTTAAAGAAGAAGGAGTTAGCAGCCCAGGAAGCCTAAAAAATTAACTTCAAACAGCAAGAGTTAGCAGCTCTAGCTGAAAGAGAATTACAGCACGCGATAATTATGTAGGACACATTTGTTAAATTTTTCACTCAATGTGATTAAATTTCTGCTTGGACTCAGTACATGGTTAAGCATTATGTTGTCCCACGTACAGAATGGTAACTCAAGTATAGAAAGCATCTAGGGGGTGAAGCATTGAAAGTGTTAGAAACCATCTCGGTTGAAAAGTTAGATGACTATGATGTTGTAAAAAATAGAATTTTACAACATTTTTCTTTAGATAAAGAATCCTACGGAAATGCTTTCGAAAAGTTGTCATCAAAACCTGAGCGGAATTTCATTCATTACTTATCTGAAGTTGAGACCAATTTTGATAAGAGGATAACCTTGGAAAATCATTTGAATTTTTGAAAGACCTACTAATTAGGGATAAAGTCGTATGCAGTGTACCAAATAGCATGAAAACATTCCTAACTGAACAAAAACCATCCACGATCAAAGAGATGGAAACATCAGTGCTATAATGCTCATGAAAATGTTGTTAGCTTTGGAAAAGGCCCAGATGTAAACTTCTGGGGTGGCTGTGCAACCTCAGTTTAGAAAGAAACAGTACCAGCGCGATCAACCATGTAGACTTACTAAAGTTATAGGAGTCAGAGACCCTACAGAGATACGGGTTCAGTGGTTACATGTCCTTATTGTAAAACAGAGCATGAGAGAAAGCAGTGGTGTGATGAAAACACAGGGTTCCAAAAAACATTTCAAGAGATTGTATAAAAGAAAAGCAGAAAATAAAAGCCGGTATAACGTAAACCAAGAATGCCGTAGCTGCCGCTCAGCTAGACATCTGCAAGAAAAATGCTCATATCACAGACAGTACCATCAGAGTGGTGCAGCATAGACTTCAGAGGGTAGTGGCAGTGACAGTGCAATGTCCGATGCAAATATACCAGATCAACAAACTGCAGATGCTGCAAATGAGGTTGATTTTGTAGAGACACCGTGTCAAGTCTGCAAATCGTTCAGTGAGGACGGTAGATTAACATGTGGTCACAAGATACTAGATACAGGTGATGCCAACTCTGCAGCTAATTTTGATGGAAAACTAAACTTCAGTAAAGGGTTTGTTAACAACCGAGAGTGCTCGATTTTGAGAGACTCTGGAGCCACGGTGTGAGGCATCAGAAAGAGTTTAGTGAACGATTGTGATTGAACCGGCGAAAGTATTGTGTACGTTCTCATGTAGAAAGGAACGATATGAATTAGTATTGGCTAATATCAGATCTGCTTACTGAACAGGTAGAACTAAATTTGCAGTCCTATTGGACCCAGTTGCTGGAGAGAGAGAGAGAGTGTGAGAGAGAGAGAGAGAGAGAGAGAGAGAGAGAGAGAGAGAGAGAGAGTAGAAAGAGTTTTAACTTTTATTCAAGGTATGGTGTCTCCAATTCATGTTGATTCCGAAGCTCCTATGGCCACTACTAGTCTACGAGGTGACGATGACTGCAGTGGAAACCATGGAGAAGAAAATCAACACAGCCTTGAGAAAGTGGATTGGTGCACCGCCTTGTCTGACCGACGTGGCTCTGTATTGAAAGCAGGCTAAGCTGGTACTTCCGTTCAAGTCGATAACCGAAGAGTTTAAAGTCGGCAAGGTAAGGCTCGCCATGCTATTGCGCGAGTCTTCAGACCCAAATGTCATCGCTGTCCAGCCCGCTCTAAAGACTGGCCAGAAGTGGAGGGTCCTCGGTGCGATAGAATCTGCCCAGAATGCACTAAAATTGAGAGAGATAATGGGATACACACAAACCGACCGTCGAGGCCTAGGGCACGGAAAAGTCAATTGGTGGTCAAAGGCCTCAGCCAAAGAGCGCCGAGACATGGTAATACAAACGGTGAGGGACAACGAAAACGAGGTTCGGGTCCAGAAAGCAGCCCAGCAGTCGCAGCAGGGCCATTGGGTCAGCCTGGAGAGCGCATTGCCAAGAATACTCACATGGGGTGAGCTCTGGCGGATGACCCCGCTGCGACTGAGCTTTATCGTTCGTTCGGCGTACGATATATTACCGTCCGGTGTTAACATGGTTAAATGGTCTGCGACCAACGATCCGACTTGCCCGTTGTGTAAATCGAAGCAAACTCTTGAGCACGTCCTGTCCGTGTGCAGGAAAGCCCTAGGTCAAGGCCGATACACATGGCGACACAACAAGGTGCTAAAAGAGTTAGCAGCCGTTGTCGACCAGGCTAGAATGAGGGCTAACGCCAGAGCCAGTTCTAGCATCGTCCCCATTCGTTTCCTCAAGGCTGGGCAGGTTCCAAAAGGTAAGGTCAACCAAAACGCATTCGCTCCATCTGTACTAGACTCTGCGAGGGACTGGTTACTGGCGGTTGATCTGCCAGGCCATGAACGGTACCCTGAGTTGATCCGTAAAACCGGTCTGCGACCGGACATCGTTCTCCATTCTGCGCAAAAACGGCAGCTCATCCTGATTGAGTTGACTGTCCCGTTTGAGTCGCGTATGGAGGAGAATCATTTGTACAAGCTCGAGAAGTACAGTGATTTAGCAGGCGGTCTGAGGAGAAACGAAGCTTACACAGTGGGGGTATTTGCCGTCGAAGTGGGAGCGAGAGGCCTCGTTTCCACTTCGCTCTACAATGTGGTGAAAGAACTAGGATTACGCGGTAATGAACGGAAACGAACACTCAAAAAACTGGGAGAGGCAGCCGAAAGGGCCTCTAGCTGGCTTTGGACGCAGCGCAACAACGTAGGGGACGGGCCTCGGTGAGCTGGTCCGGGTCTCTAGTGGAAAAGGGTTTCTCACCCCTTTGAAAGTCCATCGTGTCCGAATTGTCTGCCAGTGTTCCTCTGCCAACTGCTAATAAAAGTCCAACATGTGTCCGGTAAACCAAAGTAAGCTTGTCGCTCGGTCGTCCAGGCATGCTGACTGCTTTAATTAGGCTGCCGTGGCGACTACTTATCTCACAGTACCTCCTGCGAAACCACCAAGTCGTCTTGTCTCTGGCCGAAAGAATAACACCATCTGGTAATTCCGTACAGCGGGGAACCAGCCCTGAGCTTCATGAACTCAGGAGGGCCCACCTCCGAATGCGTCTAGGAATCGTGGGCCGAAACGCGTGTCGACGAGGATAATTTCTACTGATGACTGGTAGATCCCCGCTGTACTTGCTCCCTGTGAGTTTATTCCTATTATACTTCCTACTGAAACTAAGTGGCTAAGGCGTTGCGAGTCCGACTCGTGAGCCAGCATACCGCGATCGAAACCCACTGCAGGCTGGGTGGATTTTTGTCGTAGTATGGGACGTCGCAGGTCGACCCAGCCTAAAATGGGTACCAGGATGGGCTGTCCTGAGAAAGTAAAGACAGCCGGCGTAATGCTGACCACATTACCCACAGAGTGCTGATGGTCTGTAAAAATATGGGACGCTCTGCCCATATGCCCGATGCGCCGAAAGGCGTGAAAAGGGATCTTTACTTTTTACTTTTTTTTTTACTGAAACTAAAATGAAAGATGAATTCATTTCAAAACATAGAGACGATATTGCTTTGAATAAATGTTTTCAGCTGGCAAATTCTCTAAAGAAGTCTACCAATTTAATGCAACGTGTTGAAGTATCTCACAACACCACAAAAATATCAGCCCCATCCTAGGAGACATTTCATGGAGCCTACTTGATGAACCCGAAGAAGATCCTAGATTTTAACCAGATTTTACAGTAAGGATATAGACATTCTAAAGCGGGCTGTGCTATGCGACAAATGCAAACAGAGATAAGTGACATCTCCAACTGCAAAATTAGATCTTGCAGTTGATCCCACTACTAAATTAAAAGATGCTGTCACAGATAACCGAAGTTTGATACGCACATCAACTTCACGGAGCATAGGGAAACAAATTGTAAATTCTATAAAAACTTCAAGATTTGTTCCATTAACCATATTTATTTCCAGTTGTTGTCACCTACATTAAACATAATTGTGTTGTCTTTGGTGAGTTTGTATATCATGCCACAACACTCTTAGCAGTTTTTAAAAGAATAAAGGAATTTGGACTGACAATCAAACCTTTTATACTTGAAAATGTTTACGGGAAAATTTATTTTTGGGAGCATAGAATGTCAAAGGGAATACTTATCAGTGATCAAACAATTATTTCCAAAATCTTGCACTTTGAAAACCCTACAAGTAAAAACGTATCCCGATGCCTACTTGAAAATATCCATCACAAAAAAGAAATTCATCCCACATAGCAGTCAAGCAACTGCATGTGCCAATACGATTGAGTGGGATAAAGAACTTTATCAGGCCTTTGCCATAATTGAGACTTTGTTCCCCAGTTCCTTTTTTTAATTATCTAATGTTGTATTGTATCTTATCCTCAGATGTTATACCAAAGTGACAGAGACTGCAGATGGCCTATTGCAACTGGAAAGCAATATCCAACACCCTGTATGCTTTATCAGCAGAGAACTTACCAAAGTAGAGGAGAGGTACGAGACATCGTAAGAATGGGTGTGTGACAGTCGTCTTCTGCATCTCCAAGCTCAAAAGATCTATACTTGGACGTCCACTTCAAAAAGACAACACACCATTGCTGTTGATCAAATAAGGAGCGCCCCAGAATAACAGAATCGCACGTTGGGCACGACTTCTTCAGACATACCAGTTTGAAATTACACACATACAAGGTTCGCAAAATAACCTAGCCGACCTACTCAGCAGACTGTGACAAAATCGATACAACTGTGTTACATTTGTACAACATTTTAAAAACACCACAGTCCGAAATGATACCAACATGCTAAACTTTACAGGTAGCCATACCAACACAACATACTGCACGTTACAGGTAACAGTGCCTACAGACTGACTTCTTCAGATAACAGTGTCTATAGTCTGAATACTATAGAGAATATTACCTATAGACTCAATGCTACACATAACAGTGCGAATAGATGGACTCCTACAGTAGTGAAAAATTGACTCCTACAGTTATCAAGTATCAAAGTATCTACAATCGCAAAGACCTTAAAAATCTAAAGTCAATAGTGTCAATATTCTAAATTGGACAGTTACCAGTGCCATCACAGATTTCGAATACAACAGTACTTAGCACTACAGAACTAAAAATAAATGTATTATACTTAACATTTGAAAGTGCCACTACATATAAGGCAAGAAAGGACAGTGTGTTTCTCCTGACAGTTCTACTGAAACTACCATAAAATAGAATTCAAGAAATAACATAAATATAATACCTTTGAATTACAGCATTAAAATTTTCATCATATAAATGTCGAAAAAATACAAGTTTTACAGAATTATCGAAAACTATTAAACTATTGAATTCACATTTGAACATTTTAGCTCCAGTATGCCGATGCAATTTACCAATGATCTGGTAATATATTTTATTTTATTTGTCAATATAAAACAGCCAAGAAACGGTATTTTAACATTTCAGTTCAAGTGTGCAGATCCAACGTATTGCAGATTTGGTACCATAATACTCAACTGTATATCTGACATTTTCAATATATAAAATTCAGGTAATGACTTTGTGACATGACAGTTGATATTTTCCAGGAGGCAGATTCTAATTAACACTGATGTGCAGTGCGGCAGAAACAGATTGTTCGAAAAGGAACAGTTCCGAAAATACCCGAAGTATTTCTATATCAAGTAACTCTCCTAAGAAAGACCAACCGGAATTCACCTCAACCTTGAGAAAAATCCATTTTATGACAGTGTTGATTTCAAGACCAGCCTGAACATTAAATTATATGGTATTCCACTTCTAAAAATACCGAAGTATCAACTGTGTGAAACTTCTTCAAAATGAATAGTTTTCAAATTAATGCCACTCAAGCATCAAGATTCTTCAAAGTATGTAAGAGGAGTGAAAAGGAAATAAAATTGAGTGAAATGATTTTTGACATAGTATTACTATTTTCATATGTTCTATATTGCATACATTGTGTAATATTTGTTGCGTAATGCATATATTATATGTTATAATTCTTATTAATATATATTTAATATGTTATACTTGTTGTGTAGTGATGTGCATATTATATATCATATTTGTTGTGTACTGTATTTGGTATATGTCATATTTGTTGTGTAATGTCTTTTTTTATGTCTTTTTTTGTTGTGTAGTGTATGTGTCATATGTATTAATGTAATTGTAATTCATTTTGCATTGAATTTTTTTAAATAATAAGAATGTACATGAATACATACTTCATTTAATTTTGATTTGTAACAGAATTTCTCACTTAGGTTGAGAAATATGTTTGTTTTTCTTGTTCTCATAAGTTAAGACGTAACAGATTTTTTTAAAAAATATTTTTTATTTTTGGTTTTTCCTGTTTTTCAAAAAATTATTGTAAATTGAGGAATACCACTTAAATGTTAAGTGGAGCGTTTTTTTTTTTTTTTTTAAGGAGTCAACCACATTTGGGTTTTGATGAACGACAGCGCGACTGCCAACTGGCTGCATAAAAGATAAGTGACTAGGTAATCATAAAGATATAAACTTAACAAAATAAAACTGTAAAGTGTAATTAGAATATAAACATGACGAAAGGTAGACTATAGGTTAAGACTATCTAAATAAAATTTTATTTCAGAATGTTGTTTTTTTTTTTTTCAGAACTTTGAATTTTTTTTTTTTTTTTTTTTCATTTTTTGGAAAATTTATCTAATTTTATTCTTATTCTTATTATTTTATTTTAAAGGAAAACTAATAATAACAAATTATTAGCATAAAGTAGATGGCTTTAGGTTTTAAAAAAATGTTATTTTTTTTTTCTTGTACTGATTATAACTGAGAGTAACCACAGGTTACAAGAAATCTGTACATCAGGGGAAATACAGGTGAGGTTTGATATTGTCCCTGGTGGTTGTGAATATATATCGTATGGTATAGAATCAAAAAAAAAAAAAAAAAATTCAAAGCTTAGCCCTTTTTTAGCCGCCTGAAGGCCTGCTTTATCAAGGACGGTTCCTTGGCTAACTTTTTTTTAGTTATTTTCCTTTGTGGTGAGTAATTACACCTGAGTTTGTTCTTTGTTGCCTAAGTTCTGGTTTTTATGGGTCCTGGTTCCTGTGTTAGTTGGCTGTCCGCTAGCTGTTGCACTGTTCATCTGTGCGAGTACCAAGTCAGTCCTCAGTCACACCACCGCGGAACAAACAGTTCCGCACATTGAGCGTCCAAAAAAAAAAAAAAACACTGCCCGAATCAGGACGACTGTCACAATCCACTTGTTGTGCGCAGCCGTTTTTAATATGTAAAGGAGGTAACAAAGATTTGCACAATAATTAGAAGGCCCGAAGGTGCCAAGATATTTTATAGTTAGGTCGGAAGAGGCAGAGAGACAGATAGCTTGCTAGGTTGAGAAAGAGGTCCCTGGTGCGTTGAGCTTTTGATGTGATGAGACTCTGCGCGATGCCTGCTCTTCAGCGTTTTGTTCCTGTGTTGATAGCTCGTGTTTTTTGGAAATAGACATTTACATTTTAAGCATATGTGGAAAGGGAGGTAAAAAATGAAAATGCATAATAGACTGGAATCCACGAGTGCTGGTCCCCTTCTTGTGCTATGCCCTTTTAGCTGGTTTGCCTTGGAGCGTCAGGTGGCCTTTGATGGGTTCCGTCGTTTTTTTTATTTTTCTGAAAATACACTAAGAGAAATTTATGTTAGTTGGTTTGTTTTAGTCTGAGTAATTCGCCTGTGGTAGAGAAGGAGTGGAGATAGTATAGATAGAATAGCGGGAATGCTTTTCAAAGGACATTTAGTGAGGTCGGAAGAGTGAGTGAGAGGGATAGTTGGCTCTGTTGAGAGTGCTAGTACTCGCTGGATCTGGTCAGTCACATCATGATGAGGGGTGGCTCTCAGATCGCTTTCCCGGTTCTGGATATGAACTGCTTCACAAGTCACCGGACCTTGTCGTCGCAGCTTACACCGAGGCAGTTTTCAATTGTCATTGGTTGCTTTGTGGCTCTGAAGTGCAGCATGAGCTCTTGTCTCTCTATTTCCTGGTGTTTACAGGTTAGTAAGAAGTGCTCCATGGAGTTAGTGGCCCTGCACACAGGAGTGCGGAATCGGTCTGGCCAGCACCCTAGTCGCATTTTCCAGTTTTCGAATGGCCGGAATTTTGGTCGGTTAAGTCACTTGATTCTTGGGACTGGATTTGTTGAATAGTTTGTAGGCAGCTCTGCCTTTGTCGCTGGTCGACCACTGCTGGGACCATTCTCTGCATATTTTACTTTTGATTATTGCTTTCAGTTCAGTTTTGCCCAGTCCCGCGAATACTGTGTTGTGGCTAAAAGTGCCCCTTTACGCCGCTCTGTCTGCTGCTTCATTGCCTTCAATGCCTATGTGTGCTGGGATCCAACCAATGGTAATTTGGCATCCCGTGCTTCTGAGTCTGGTGGAAGTTGTCAGGATTTCTTCTTTGATGTCTTGTAGGCTCACTTTCGAAAAGTCTCTCAAGGCTTGTACTGCTGATAGTGAGTCGGAAAGTACGAGGAGTTTTATAGGGGGGGGGGGGGGGGGGGGGGGTCATTGGTTGCTTTGTGGCTCTGAAGTGCAGCATGAGCTCTTGTCTCTCTTTTTCCTGGTGTTTACAGGTTAGTAAGAAGTGCTCCATGGAGTTAGTGGCCCTGCATTCCTCGCACACAGGAGTGCGGAATCGGTCTGGCCAGCACCCTAGTCGCATTTTCCAGTTTTCGAATGGCCGGAATTTTGGTCGGTTAAGTCACTTGATTCTTGGGACTGGATTTGTTGAATAGTTTGTAGGCAGCTCTGCCTTTGTCGCTGGTCGACCACTGCTGGGACCATTCTCTGCATATTTTACTTTTGATTATTGCTTTCAGTTCAGTTTTGCCCAGTCCCGCGAATACTGTGTTGTGGCTAAAAGTGCCCCTTTACGCCGCTCTGTCTGCTGCTTCATTGCCTTCAATGCCTATGTGTGCTGGGATCCAACCAATGATAATTTGGCATCCCGTGCTTCTGAGTCTGGTGGAAGTTGTCAGGATTTCTTCTTTGATGTCTTGTAGGCTCACTTTCGAAAAGTCTCTCAAGGCTTGTACTGCTGATAGTGAGTCGGAAAGTACGAGGCGTTTTATGGGGGGGGGGGGGGGGGGGGCTCTTCGCAGGCTAGCTCCAGTGCTTTAAGAATTCCTATCAGCTCAGCTGAGCAGACTGCCATATCGTTAGTGAGTCTGTATTCATGTGTTGACTTCCAGGCCGGTGTGTAAACATCTGCCCCGACTTCTCCCGTGCTGGTTTTTGAGCCGTCTGTTTATATAATCATTGTGTCTATTTCTGCATCACGGATGTACTGGTCGACTCTCGACCTTGCATCGAGTATGTCCTGGTTTCTGTCTATCACGTGGGCAAGGCTTTCATCGGTGTATGGTGCTTTAAGCTCCCAGGTGGGGATGGTCAGGTTGGTATTTCTTACCGCTGGTGGTGGTGGTGTCAATTTCGGATGCCGTTTTTCAGGCGGTCGGTCTCTGGAATGTTTGTATTGGGATGCTCACCTTTGACCAGGGATATTCGTTGACAGCAAGTGCCTGGATGGCGGGGTGGCGTGGGTCAAGTGTCGCTTGGGACCAGTAGCCGTGTCTAAGCTGTTTTCTGCGTAGTTTCAGTGGTATGACGCCTAAGGCTACTTCCATGGCTTCTTGACTAGTTCCTTTCCCCGCCCCCAGGATGATTGTCATCGCCTGGTTCTGGATTGTGTTTAAAGTCTCTTTTTTGGCATCAGAAGCATCATCATATACGATCGAACCGTATTCAATTTTGCTTCTAACGAATGCCTTGTAAAATGCAATAGTGTCTTGTTGTGAATGTGTCTCACAAGCCCTATTTATACTGCACTGTGGGTCAGAAGGTGTGACTAGTGTTTGCGGCAGGGATGGCTTGATATGAGACACATTTACGACGGGATATCAGGAAGACGTGAGGCTTCCATATAACCATAGATTACGCGGGAGGAGTCATTGATATCTATAATGACAATCGATATAAGTTTTCGCTGGGTGCATTCGATAGAGTCCAACTAGCAGGGGGGTGTAGTTGGGTTAGTGGGTCCCAGGCAGTTTGATTGTCCACCCACATATTTTTTTAAATAATCACCATTATGATCAGAAGGTGTTAGAAATGGTGGCGTATTTGTGACAGGTAGTTATATCATTGTTAGCCACATGGGGAAGTGTTATCCTTAGAGTTGTACAGGTCCTGAAGAAATGTAGATGTGCTGTGTTCTCAAGTGACTGACTCAGGATAAGGAATATATCAAATTTAGATAAAGAAATATTTGACTTGACAGATTCGACTAACTCTCGATAGAGCTTATCTTACATCTATGCAACTGAATGTTGACGATATGATTAAAGGACTACTGACTTGTAATATGGGGCATCTTAGATTTGGGTAACCAAAGGTTGACACAACTATCTGGACATCCCATACCTCTTCAGAGATACTTGACTACAGACTAAGACGAGGTGTTCAGACGTCTGTGATAAACCAACGGAATATTTCAGTCCATCAAGAGTTAACTGCATCTTTCTGGTTAAAACAATAGCGCACTTTAAATAAAAATAGAAACCGGAATAGCGGTAAATGTACGTCGGCGTTAAGAAGCACATAATAACTTGTGACGTTTTTCTTAGTTAGTACTAGGGGACAAAACCCTAGTCATTTTTACGCAAGTCATTTGTTGATACACCAAACGACCGTCCCAGCCTTTACATCGGCTTAGCAGAAAATATCAGAACATTGCGAATTCAGGTGAGAGTTATAGTAGGCAGTAGTTGAGATCCACTGTAAACGCTGACTGATTCCTAAAATATTTTATCGGGATCCAACCATTATTTATGAATGTTCCGTGACTTCATACTTGTCCGTTGGACAATAGTATTTAACTACTTACTAGTTCTTACATATTATGACGTTCCTGAAGTTACTATTCACGGTTAGGACTATTCATCAGTGAACCCTCTATCAACTTGTAATGTTTTCTGAGAATACTCATTTGGTATCCTTGCGTAAAAATCTCACACCATAAACCATCATCCTGTGCCATGCGGTATCATCAATTTATATACCCTACAGTGCGTTTATTTAGTATGTTAGGAAGCACACAAACTGAGTAAAAGGGAAGGACCCTTTGTGATGTCGTCAGTTGTATGGGCATATAGGGCTGGCATGTATTTTATAGACCAATTGTCACTTGTGCGTTAATATGGTCAACATCACACCAGCCGCCTTTACTTCACACGACTAAACATGGTATTCGTTTAGGGCGGAGTTGACCTGGGTCTGCCAGGACTCGAACTCACGACTGTCCGATCTGCATGCAAGTGGTTGTCCACTACATCACTACACGTTTGATATGATAATGCAAAGAATTGTGTATCTATACATCAATATTAGAAAATGTTAGAAAATGTAATTATTAATATTATTTATGCTCGTGAAGAATGACATTGTATGAAATGCCTGGCTCTTTTCCTAAAACAAACACCGCAACAGAATTGTCAGCATAATCCTCACCCCACGGACAATTGATGTATTTTCCAAGTTCCCTATACATACCCTTGATCACCAACACTGTTGAACGAAAATAAATTAGATTAAGAATTGAAATAAATAGACTACACACTTAGGAAAGATAGGGGCTACTGAGGTTGCCAGTAATATTGTTTGAAAATCCACGAACTGAATATTCGTCAAGGAATGCTGTAATCCACCCGAACGAACGTAAAACTAAGTGGCGTTTAGGATTGATATTTTGATTGCTTCGGTGTTAAATGATGTTTATTGAATTGTTGATTAATGGAATTGGATATTTTTAGGTAGGGCTGTGTAAATAAATTTGATTATTTCGTAAAACCCAACTATTGGATTATTTATCTGTTTGAATGAAGTGTTGATAAAGTGTTACTCTTTGATTCATTCGAGTGCAGTTATGATGTACTGAATTTTGAGTATTCACAAGCTTGTTTAGAAGAGTAGACATTGATTCAGTCATCTTCCGGGAATACGCCCTATTCGTATAATTATCTGAGTTGTCAGATTGTATTGAATTTCTTTCCTTTCTAGGAACTCAGGGGCCAATAAATGTACTCTATACAATTTTATTTCGAGATCTGTCAAAAATAGTTTATTAGGGATTATATGAGATCTCCAGGCGAGGATACATTCCATCAACCACGCTTACGACAAGGAAAGTCCATTCCGTTGAGGTTTGCTTTAGGTTGACTTGTTCTTTGTACATTAAAGATTATATATGTACTCCGTAGGGATGTGTTTTAAGTGTGTTCTAGGGTAGTTAAGTCTGTTAGTTGGCCTACCCAACGAGCCAGACTAAGTAGATAATAAGGTAGGTATGTGACACGCTGACTTCATTAACAATTTTAGAGTCTCCTTGAGAATTTTTTTTTAAAGCCAGCTATGCATCGCTTCACGGGATAAACATTTGTCAGCACAAACAGGAAGCGTGTCTTTATGGATGTGCTTTGCAGGCAGCCCTCCCCACCCCTTTCCCCAACCCCTAAAAACGCACAACAGCCCGTTGTTCTCTGAGGCTACACTACATAAGTACAGTTGCCATTTTGTTTCTGTTTTTTCGAATGAGTACATGCAACATCTAGCGCCGTCTAACGTTCGGAGAGATAAAGTTCGATGTTGATGTCACCAAATGACACCTTCAGAAACTACCAACTAGATTTTTCTACCATCCCATAACGATTTGTGACTTACGTATTGACTTTCCCTCCTACAAAGTTGGTCACATGAATGAATTTGTGAATGTGTGCATAGACTGATGGAATTCTGTACTAGAAGTTACTGTGTATCATAAACTCTTTTTTCAAAACTAAAGACCGCCATAAGATGTCATGGAAACATCGAAGATCTGGCCACTGGCACCAGTTAATCTCACAATGAGGCAGCAGTTAAACTATGTATCATTAACTGGCAGCCACCAGTGTTGACTGTAAAAATGGCAATTTTCAAGTTGCTACAAGAATTCAGTTCAACCATACAGAGTTTTCACTTTAATATATATATATTATATATATATTTATCCCTAGGTTATATATCTCCAAAACTAAAGAGCCTGAAAATTGTTTTGAGTTTCAACAGCAGCTTGAAAATGCTTTCGCTGACATCCAGGATAACTCTACAGCAAGCCTAAAATGGGATGCATTGAAGGAGACTGTCTACAAAACAGCTGCATCAGACAATGGAATTAAAGAACATAGAAGTAAGGAGTGGTCTGAAGCAAATAGCCAGACACTCCAACCCATAATTGACAGCAACAAGTAAACATGCCTCAGAAATGAGGAAAGAACAAGGAACACTCTTAGTGAATTCAGAGAAGCTAGAAATCATTTTCATAGGTAACTAGACAGTGTGCCAACAACTACTTGAATTATTTATGTGAAAGCTTTCAAAATAATAGCTGTAGTGATAATGTTAGAGGCATGTATGAGGATATAAAGAAGACCATCTGCCCAGCTATTAAAAAAAAAAGTGCACCACTAAAGAGTTTGAATGGAGAGATTGACCAGCCAGCACACCCCTCGGCGTTAAGGTCTTGCACACCATGTACCCAGCTATCTTAATAACCTGTATTCAAATATGGACCTTTCCTTTATATATAGTCCTTTTTGGGGGACAAATATAGGTCACGATATGGGTAAAGGAAACTCGTTGGATCAATTGGGAGAGTACTATTGTAAATTCACTCACAGGTAAGTGATTTCTAAGAGTAAGAAAGCCTTTTTCCACAGACCAAACAAAAAACCACCTGAGAAAGGAATTCTTCCTGCTTCTGTCTTGAGCGACTCTTAAATCGTTGGCGACATTCTCGACCCAACTTCCAGAGCATATGGATGGCTTACCCCCTATTCTGTCAACTCTATCAGTATCTGTTTTGACAGTATCCGTTTCACCTGGGAATTTCAGTACAGCATGGGTAAGTCGTACTTCAATTTAACTTAATTACCTTGGTTGAGTTATTTTCCCTGCTGCTGGAAGCAAGGCCAATGTAGCTGTGGGAACCTCACTGATTTAGCTACCTGATGTCTCTAACTGCAGGAATGCTCTAACTAGAGAGTTTAACCTACATGCCGATGAAAGATATCCCTTATATTCCTTCTTGGATCGTCAAGACAGCTTGGAACTGATATATCCTTTCTGATTTGATTTGATTATGTGTGGAAATATAATTGGGTAGGAAGGCTTTTTGATCGATGGTGACCTCGATAGCAGTTCTGAGTCGGCCCTAGATCCGAGGCAAGGTTTTGAATTACTTTTGGCTTCTATATCGCCGATGTCAACAATGGACTGGTAGGTGGAGAATTAATGTAATGTTTGTCTTGGACTTTCATGCATTCCTTACTTGAATATTCCTCGATCCTTGGTGTGCCTGCATGGATAAAGGTAACACAGTTGCCTGTGTAGAAGTATTATTAGACAAAGCAATGATTCATATCCCTGTGCTAGATAGGTAAGTAAGTTGTACCCCACCAGAACATCACAGAAGCAATAAACACCCAGTGACGCAAAGTGCCATCATGCGGATGAGGATCACCGTGGAGAGGTCCTGTCAACCCTGTTCAGCCATATTTAGGGTCTCCGGCAAAAAGCCAGGGTTGGTGCTTCATATATCCTTGCTTGCTAAAATGAACCTTATAACATAGACCTGTCTGGTCTCTAAAGGCTGAGCACTGTAATCTGAGCATTCCACACTGACTGATGTATTGTGGATGAATGGGAATCAGGGTACAGTGTTTAATGGCTTGCTAACCCTTGTTTCCATTGTATTCGCAGGATGTACACTGACTCCTCTGGAGGCTTGGTCAGAATCTTAGTCCAAATATCCCAGCTATGATCAATTAGCGCATCCAGATACAAAATATCAGCCAACAACCAGTTCCAGTATACCAGTACCTGTTGGCAATGACACCAGTCGCTTTGGTGATACGCTGAGAGTTAACTTATGGTGTCACACTTACCAGATGTCATTTGATGCAAATCCATCAATGTCAAGTACCACCACCCAGGGTCTATCCTAGAAACACCGTTGACAGCTCAAACATGAAAGAGATAATAATATGCTGTTCTTACATTGTCTGTTAAAAGGGAATCTATCAATATCTGTATAATGTAGATAGTAAATCTATTATAAAATATTATATCCTGTGAATTCCAACCCAAAACTACTACTAGCCATCAGGTTCAACCCTATTGACAGTGACTGCTTCCAAAGGAACTGAGAAGAGGAGCAATTTCATCACTGCGGAAAAGTATATATTTACATTTATATATGTGTATATGTATATGGTAACTTGGAGTTGCAGCCACACGGACACTTAGTACCCAGTATTACTGTTACTCAAATACTTTATCAGTAGTGATGATGAGCGCAACAGCTGTTGTGACCAGAGAAGGAGTCAATCTTGACTAATGTAGTTCTTGGTTCAGTATTGTCCTGTGTTTTGATCATTCTTCTATATCATTCCTTTGAGACTATTTACTTATGTTGCATTTATTACATCATGCATTGTTATTCTGAACTTCCCTTGGTTGGTGTCCAGTATTTTACAGTTCTCTGTATTGAGTTCTGTGTGAGTATATTGTTCCATTTATCAGATTTCTATTACTACGGTGTGATTATTTTGACTATGATAGTATCCTGTCTAGTCTGGGGGCAAGCAAGTGGTGAGGAAGTCTAGCCAAGTTGTGCCCAGGAATAGTAATAATTCTGTGGAACCTATAATTTAGGTTGCCTCATCCCTGAAGTGATGTTAGATGGTTTTTGAAGCTATAAAGTACCTTCTAGACCAGTTATTCCCAAACTGTGCCCCGGGGAGCCGCAACCTCTTCACACAATAGTCAAAGATACACAAGTTTTATTTGTTTTGATCTCTTACACAGGAAGTCATACTTTTACTTAGGTTAGGGGGCCATGGAAACACTGGAAAACAGGCGCTGCCACTAAGAAAAGTTTGGGAAACATTGTTCTAGATCAATATGAGCTGCCATCTCTCACATAATGTCACTTCAGAGTGTCTATTATTATTAGGGAAACCCTAATACAGTCATGTGACACCATCATCTCGTGACACTGCTAAGATGATAGCATCAAGAAATGAACGAACAGATGTCTGTAAAGGCAGAAAGTGTTAGAGATCCATTGCATCAAACCTTAATTGTGGACACAGCACCTAACTGATTGATTGATGTTACAAATCTTTCATGAACACTCAATAAATGGTACATGACTGCACTGTGTAATCAATAAAATGTATTATTTATATATATATATATATATATATACACAAACACATATGAAAATTAGAATTTTTAGAGCATGCATCTTCCATGTGGCTACATATGGATGTGAGTTGTGGACTATCTCTCAGTCCTTAAGAAAGAGTATAGGGGCTGTTGAGCTGAAATGCTATAGAAAGATTCTCAGAATATCTTGGACAAAGAAGAGAAGAAATATTGATATCTTAAAAGATCTGAACATCAAGGAAGATTGGCTAATAAACAGCATCCTTTCTCGAAAGCTGAAATATTTTGGTCATTTCAAGCGCCGCGACGGATTGGAAAAAATTATAGCAGAAGGCATGGTACCAGGAAGGAGGGGCAGGGGCCGACCGACACGAAGATGGGCACAGGATATAAGTGACTTCTTGAGTATGAAAGTACATGAGGCGGGAGAACTGGCGAGAGACCAAGTTTCTTTCAGGCAGACTGATGAGAGCGACGTTTTGCAAAGGACCTGCTACATGATGATGTTAATATATACACATATATGTTTAAAAAAATCCCAGATACTTGAAACTTTGTGCCACAGTATAATTAATAAGAAGTGTAGCACTGTAACAAGTAATCCGCATGGGGAAAAAAGTACATAAACAGAAAAAAATATCGCATCTATTTGACATCAAGAACCAACGAACAAACGCACACATGCATATTGACTTTAAGCATTTCAGAAACAATCAAAATCCTAAATGAATCACAAATAAACCTGTGCTCACCACAGAATAACAGCCGAAAAAAAAATTAAACAAGCTGCACAGTTGTAAAAGAGGCATTCTCTATTTACAGGGAAATAAGAGTACTTGTGTGTGCGCTGGCACGCACACACAGGCACTGATACACACACACACACAGAGTAAACCTTTAAAATAGCTATGATCTGTGCTACGATAGGTCTACTCAATGACTCAGAAAGCATTATTAAACCCAAATATTTAGACAATGGATGTTCTTGTAGAAAAATGTATCACAATTTGTATACAGATTTTTTAGATATCTAAAGGCAAATAATAAGCAATGCTCAAAATATAGAGCAGTTCTTTTTTTTTAAATGGCTGTACATTATATGTGAGGAAAGAATAATTGTACATTGTATATGAGTTCAATACATTTATGTTCATTAAAAAAAGATGATGTGCCATTAATTCTTTCATTTTATTAACACATAAATAGGGGTCTGCATTACCGCAATCGATTGGAGACTCACTTTCAAATCCAGCTATGACTCACTGCAGCCCACAACCGGTGTTCAAAACTGGGTGGTTCCCGGGGTTCACCCAGCCTCTAGGTAATAGGTACCAGAGTTAACACTCTGGGGTAAATGGAGGAACGTCGCTGTAGCCATGGAGTTGCGTGCGGATGGCAACACAAGCGGACAGTTTCTTATCAGCTGTTCGTGCTGGTGGCAGAGCACTAATGGTTATTTTTTTTTTTTTTTAGTATCCAGAAGCCATGAGTTGTTAACTCTTAGGCTCAGTATTTTGGATATCGCAACCCTTCGGCCTTGACTCCATAATAAATACCGTAAATCTGTGAGACATGTGGCTCTTCTGCCTACCCCCGGGCATGAACCCGGATCACAAGGAGTTCGTCACCCGGTCACCGCGCAGTCCGGTTTAGCCAACTACTCTAGCGAGCTGGGCCACTAATGGTTATAACCATGTGCAATGACGTTGGTTCACATCTCCTGACTTTACCCGATTTTTTAACACATAAATTACAACAAAAGTATTAATTTTTAGTTTTAGAGGAAAACTAAATGCAATTCACAAAATACTACTATGTACAAGTTATTGAAATCTGGATCTATTATTTGACATCAGTTTTATGAGAAGATTCACTGAAAGTGAAACTGCTACATTCTATAATTTATAGATACATGCAAGTATATTTTTCTCCTTAAACATTCTTCCATAATCTAGCTATCATTCTGAAACTATCACTGAGAAAAAGGTAGAAATCAGTAACACACAGAAGCAAGCATTACTGGAAACATTCTATCCACTGCGTTACTGATTAATTAACCTTTGGTTAATTCTAACTAATATTCAGAAGACAAATTAGATACAGAGTTTCCACGTACCGGCACAGGTCAATGATATGATCGAGCAATATTTCTCTAAGTTCGCTTTGTGCTTCTCTACCTCGACGTTTACCACGAGATGGACTGAGCTGCAGATTGGGATAGCTAAGGGGTGTACGATCTCACCAATACTGTTTGTCATGGCCATGCAGATCATGTTAGACGGGGCGGCCGGCTACGGACAGGGCCTTCAAATAGGGGATCACTGGATGCCGCCACTACGCGCATTTATGGATGACACGACTATTATAACGGGCAGCGAGGAGTCTGCCCGCACGATCCTGAAAAGATTGGACGCGGTGGTCCAATGGAGCGGTATTGCAGTTCAAACCGCAGAAGTCGTGCCATAAGGGCAAGGTGTCGACAACCAGTTTTACGGTGGCAAGGAACAAGATCCCTATGGTTCTGGAGGAACCGGTGAAGAGCCTTGGTCGCGTTTACGATTTGAAGTTATCTGATAGAGCGGAGGTCCGGCGAATACACGAGTCACTGGCTACAGGCCTGCTCGCGATCGAGCGTTGCAGGCTGGTCGGGAAGTTCAAGGTTTGGTGTCTCCAATTCATGTTGATTCCGAAGCTCCTCTGGCCACTGTTAGCCTACGAAGTGACGATGACTGCAGTGGAAACCATGGAGAGGAAAATCAACACAGCCTTAAGAAAGTGGATTGGTGCACCGCCTTGTCTGACCGACGTGGCTCTGTATTGCAAGCAGGCTAAGCTGGTACTCCCGTTCAAATCGATAAGAGAAGAGTTTAAAGTCGGCAAGGTAAGACTCGCCATGCTCTTGCGCGAGTCTTCAGACCCAAATGTCATCGCTGTCCAGCCCGCTCTAAAGACTGGGCAGAAGTGGAGAGTCCTCGATGCAATTGAATCTGCGCAGAACGCACTAAAATTGAAGGAGATAATGGGTTACACTCAAACCGACCATCGAGGCCTAGGGCACGGAAAGGTCAATTGGTGGTCAAAGGCCTCAGCCAAAGAACGCCAAGACATGGTAATACAAACGGTGAGGGACAACGAAAATGAGGTTTGTTTCCAAAAAGTTGCCCAGCAGTCGCAGCAGAGCCATTGGGTCAGCCTGGAGAGGGCATTGCCAAGAATACTCACATGGGGTGAGATCTGGCGAATGACCCCGCTGCGACTGAGCTTTATCGTTCGTTCGGCGTACAATGTATTACCGTCTGGTGTTAACATGGTTAAGTGGTCTGCCACTAACGATCCGACTTGCCTGTTGTGTAAAGCGAAGCAGACTCTTGAGCACGTCCTGTCCGCGTGCAGGAAAGCCCTAGGTCAAGGCCGATATACCTGGCGACACAACAAGGTGCTAAAAGAGTTAGCAGCCGTTGTTGACCAGGCTAGAATGAGGGCTAATGCTAGAGCCAGTTCTACCATCGCCCCCATTCATTTCCCCAAGGCTGGGCAGATTCAAAAAGGTAAGGTCAACCGAAACGCATTCGCTCCATCTGTGCTAGACTGCGAGGGACTGGTTACTGGCGGTTGATCTGCCAGGCCATGAACGGTACCCCGAGTTAATCCGGAAGACCGGTCTGCGACCTGACATAGTTCTCCACTCTGCGGAGAAACGACAGCTCATCCTGATTGAGTTGACCGTCCCGTATGAGTCGCGTTTGGACGAAAATCACCTGTACAAGCTCGAGAAGTACAGTGATTTAGCAGCCGGTCTGAGGAGAGACGAGCGTACACGGTACGTGTCTTTGCCGTCGAAGTGGGAGCGCGAGGTCTCGTCTTCACTTCATTGATACAGTGAATAGCACGATCTAACAAATACTAGAACGACCTCTGTAGTTCTGTTGCTATGGCCCTTAAAGTCGACGTTACAGCCCTTTGGATATCATCAATATCATCAAAGAAGCGTCCTTTCAATGGTAACTTTAATTTTGGGAACAGAAAATAATCACAGGGAGAGAAATCTGGGGAATAGGTTGGATAGTTGAGAACACACACTTGTTTTGGGGCCAAAAATTCCTGTTTTGATGACGTCTCATGGGTACTCAACCCGCTGATGTTTTTGGTCATCAGCCATGAATGCAATACAAACTTGCAAGTAACTTTTCTTCTTGTCAAAATCCTATACTAAAATTTTTCAAAGGGTCTCTCTTTAACACCAGATTCATCTGCCATCATCCTGACAGTAAAACAACGATCTTCTTGTATCCATTCTGTGACTTTTGCAATGAGTTCATCAATACAAACAGAAATTGGGCGTCCAGGTCTAGTAGCATTAGTAATCATTTCACACAACTTTTGAATTGTGAATGCCACCTGAAAATCTGTGCATCAGATAAACAATTATCCTTATAAACTTGTTGCATCAATTCAACTGTCTCAGTGGTGGTTTTTCTAAGTTTTAAACAGAACTTATTGTTAGCCTTTTGTTCCATGCTGATTTTGTAACAATGCATATCTAACTAGATCAATAAAACGGCGGCTTGTTTGTCGTCTGCTTATCAGACGGCGATGCAAAGTTGCCAGATCATAGATGGAGGTTGCCTCTTTGAATTCCATGCTTTGCTTCATAGATGGTACTTTTGTCTTAGCCGCAATAAAATCAGTCTTATTACTTAATTGTCGGACCTTGTATATCATTTTTGTTATATAATGTAATATAATAATACCAAAGTAGCTTTTGCTCCCGGTCAGTGAAACATTATGTATAAAATTAACATAAATGCATACTATCTCAGGATAAAACCAGCACTTCAAAGATTAACTGTTATGTAACTGTACTTCTGACACCAAATTATTCAATAACAATTTAAGGATTAAGAATAGAACCTTCTTCACACAAATCTGCAGCAACTAAAGCTGTCTCTATTTAACATATCTTTTGAGTGAAGCTGATAACATTTTAAAACCAGAAAGATAAACTGTAGCAGCAAAAACTTTATAACGACCATCCCTTTTTACCATGGCTACTGTTTAATGTTATGTCTTACATTAGGGCGACTACCACAGGGATCTGCAATTCCACCTGTGCTTTTCAATGTATATTAGAGCAAGACTATAACACTTGAAGTATCTGTTGAATGTTCAATTAAGAATTTATATCACAGCACTTAGGATATCCCCATAAGTGCTCCATCCCCATCTTCAGCAGCAAGCAAAGAGTTCCAACTCTGATGGTACCAGTAACCGTCTGTATATCCATCTCATTCTTTCCCTGAGTTTTAAGCGTCAGCCAGATAACCTGTAACTCCTTGCAGCGCCATTCTCCTCAGACCGTAATAACCTATTTGCAACTCCGCACTGTTCTCTCATTCCTAAAAGGCGCTCACTATATAGAGCTTCCAATACACCAATTCGCCACCAAGTGGTGCAAAGCCTGCCAGTCCATCTGCCTGCTCATTTCCCAACACACCAGCATCACCTGGAGAAAATATCCAAAGGATGCTAACTACCTGAGACCTCAGAAGTGATGCTTGCCCCTCAACACAGAGCTATCTGTATAGATAATCACATCACTTGGGCAGGAATTGTCATGAATCATTTGTTGAACTTTTGATTCTGCAGCACCAGCTGGCCAGTCTCTGCACTCATGACCTAAAGTGATTAGAACCCTACACAAGTCTGAAACTTTTTCGGACACCTTGACCTACTCCTCCCCTTGCTCAAATTTATCAAGCCTGCACATGTCCAAATGTGTGTTCAGCTTGCACCTTCCAAGACCTTTCTCTTTTCAGTCTTTGACCCTTAGCTCTACCCATGGCTTCATGCTGGAGGTGTTTCTTGTCTGCAGCTACTCTGAGACATGACTTTGCTTGCAGAACTTTGAGCATATCTACTGCTCACTCTTTCAAGTTTAATGCCACTACTTTAACCAGATCAGTGGCGTTGCTACAGGCACCAAGATGAGACCTAGTTATGCCTGCCTCTTTATGGGCCACTTCGAGCATCAGAGATGTCATGCTTATACCGGTAGGCTTCCTTTCCTGAGCTCTACAAGAGGTATATCAATGATTGCATCAGTGTTACCGATATGTCCCTACCTGAACTGCAAAACTTCATTTTTTCTCCAGCTTTCATCCCAGCATCCGTTGGGCTTTTAGCATTTCACCTTCGTCAGTACATTTTGGTTAACATGGAGAAAACACATCAACAAGGCAGCAACCAAAGCCAGAAGGAGGGTAGCCATTCTGAGAAAACTAAGTGGAACCACATGGGGTGCTAGCGGGAAAATACTTAGAAAAGTTTACCAACAAAGTGTTCGACCACATCTTGAATACGGATCAACAGCATGGAGTTCGGCATCAAAAACCACATTGCAAGAATTAGACAAAGTGCAAAATCAAGCACTCAGAGTTACCACAGGCAGTATGAAATCAACACCTATAGCTGTGATGGAGAAAATGGGGATGACCCAAGCACTGAGTGAACGCAGAGACACCAAGATGCTTTTACAAGCAGAAAAGTTTCTTAGTATGCCCAGTCACCCTATGATTGAAAGATTCCAAAATTTAGCTTTGGGACGACTAAAGAGAAGTAGTTTTATCCACCAGGCCAAACGGCTCGGCAGACAAACCACTGATTTACCTGCAACTGATAGATCCTTAAATGCTGTCCCAGAACGGACCCCCTGGAGAGAGGAGTATAAGTTTCCAATACACATCAAGACTGAAGTGAAAGGGGTATTTGACAAGGAAGAACAAAACAGTGTGCAGCGCAAAACAGCCACCCTCAGTCTACTTGATGATGAATACCCGCAGAACCTTTGGGTCCGTGTTTACACAGATGGGTCAGCAGAAAGCGCAGTCAGAAACGGAGGTGCGGGAGTGTACATTGAGTATCCTAATAATACCAGAGATACAGCCAAATTCCCAACGGGAAAGCACTGTCACAACTATGATGCAGAAGTTCAAGCCATCAAGATAGCGGCAGAGAAACTACTAAATACAGGGTATTTTTCACAACCAGTGGTATTCCTGACAGATGCAAAAGCAGTACTTCAGTCACTCCAGTCTGGAAAATTACCAAGCATACGGACACTATTATCCGAACTAGGCAACCGCTGTAAATTAGTAATGCAGTGGATACCTTCCCACTGTGGAGTTCCCGGAAACGAAAAAGCTGATAAACTAGCTAAGGAAGGTGCAACTGAAGAACAACCTAACATACCAGTCTCTTATCAACAGAAGAAGAGAATGATCAAATCAATCAGAATGCCACCGAAACTGGCACAAGATGATTACCATATTATGGACAGACCAGAGCAAGTCATTATCCTTCGCCTTAGAACAGGGCACAATCGACTTCGCTCCCACATGTACAACAAATTTAAGATTGGCCAATCAGCCATGTGTACTTGTGGACTGGCACCTGAAACAACAGATCACATCCTTCAAGACTGTTCCAGATTCAACGCTTTCAGGCAAAACCTTTGGCCAAAAGAGACACTTGTGGAAGTCAAACTTTACGGGCCGCTTAGTGAATTACAAAAGACAGTGAAATTCATACTAGAGACAGCTTTGCAGATATAGACAATTTATTTCATGCGAACGAAAGAAGAAGAAGAAGTACATTTTGGGGATCTCACTGTCACTGTGGACTCTAAAGGCCTCAGCACCTCGGTATACTATCAGCCTACTGATTCCCATGCTTTTCTTCTTTACATGTCCTCACATCCTTCTTCCAGCAAAGACTCCATTCATTTCATCCAGCTTCTACGCTTCCATAGACTATGTCAGAAGAACGACAATTTTCACCACAAAGCCCTAGAAATGTTGGACTTCTTCTGGCTCCGAGGGTATCCTGAACATGTCTTATCTGCCCCCTTTTACCCAGCATAGTCTATCCATCGTGCTGAGGCTCTCGTTTCCAAGCCTAAACATCACCACAACAGACCCATTCTCATACTTACCTAACACCCTCACAATATCCGTGCTAAACATATTCTCCTCAAGCATCTCTCCAATCTTAGGGCTGACCCTACAACAAGCAAGATTTTCTCAGAACTTCTTCAAGTGGCCTACAGGCATGACCGTAACCTCAAGGACATCCTAGTTAAGAGTCGGTTATGTCCTGCGTCCGAGTCCCACTTCAGGACAGTCTCTTGCCACAGACCTGTATGCAGGACCTGTCCATATGTGGTTCAGGGTACAAGCCTGGAATTCTTAAATGCCACCTTTTACACACAGGAAGCATTCTATTCCACAAACTGTAATGTAATCTACGCCATCAACTGTAAGAGATGTGGCATTAAATACATTAGTGAAACAGGTTTCCACTGGCTGACAGGTTGACAACCTCTTCTGGACGTGCAGAATGTTGCCCTGAAACCAGTACCATTGCCTATTAATTCCCAGGACCACCAAGGTGTCCACGACATGGAGGTGACAGCCTTTAAATCTAGCCACTCCAGCGACAGAATTAGCAAGTCTCTTGAAAATCGCTTTATATACACTTTAGGAACTCTGGCGCCCAGTTGACTAAACTGCCAACACAGTTTCATCTAAATCATAGGGGGCTGAACTGCCTACACAGATTCATCTTATCCTCGAGTGACGGCTCCTGGCATTTCCTGGGATATCAGACTATTGTTTTGACATTGACCTGGCTGCCTCGAGACACAAAGATAAGTGATATAGTGTATCTGTGTCGTACTGTCTAATCAATATATGTGCTGAAGAAGGCTCCATGGCCGCAACATTAATGTTTTGTTTGTGTTTGTTATATTGTGATATACTTTTCGTTCGGTTTTATATCTTTCCCTGATAAAAGTATTAGCACTTTGAAATAAGACTGCCTGAAGAACTTTGAAGCATCTGGGGTAGGACAGCGACTGACATTGCCAGATTATGTTGTTACATAACAGACAGGGGAGAAACAGGCAACAGACAGCTTAAGAGCTAAAGACAATAGTGGACAAAGTGACTGACTGCTGAACAGAGATGAGTGCTGTCATCAGCCAAGAAAAGGTGGCTGTTTTATGGTGCTTTCTAGACAACAGAATTTCTACAGTTTATATGCCCAGCACCACAATTAATGATTTTGTGTTTCAAAACCCCTAATTCTTGACAGATGCAAGAGCAGTACTTCAGGCACTCAAATCTTAAAAATTAGCTGGTATACGGAAAGTACTCTCCAAGCAGATAACCTTTGTAAGGTACCTAATAAAATGAATAACATCCCACTGTGGAGTTCCTGGAAATGAAACAGATGATAAACTAGCTAAGGAAGGTTCAAATAAAGAACAACCTGCCGTACCAGTCTCTTATCAACAAAAGAAGAGAATAATCAAACCAATCAGAAAGCCACCAGAACCGACAAAAGACAATTACAGTAGAACCTCGCTCAACGAGGACCTCTCATAAAGAGTAATTCGCATAATGAGCAAAACAAATTGTAAAAGAATGACATGTTTAACGAGCGACGTTTCTCATAACGAGTGGCGGGAAAAGGGAAAAAGAGGGGAAATCCTGGATTGTGCGCATGTTACATCAGTCTGTGTTTAGCACTTGTTCCAGTAGCATCGTAGTGTCGCTTGTGATCACACAGTTTCTCAAACTTGTGTTATATTGTGATATATGTTCATGAATCCTCCAGGCCTACAAGATGACCTCCATGAAGAATTTAAGTTCATCAAGATCCAGTTCCTGCCTTCCAACACCACTCCGTTACTCCAGCCCATGGACCAGCAAGTTATTTCTAACTTTAAGAAGCTCTACACTAAAGCATTCTTCAAGCATTGTTTTCTGGTGACTGAAGGGACCAACCTCACTCTCAAAGAGTTTTGAAAAAATCACTTCCACATCGTTGCCTGCCTCAAGATGATTGACAAGGCGGAGGAAGGCGTTACCAAGAGAACCCTAACTTCTGCTTGAAAGAAGCTTTGGCCGGAGAGCATTGTCAATTTGTGACTTTGAGGGGTTCGAGACAGTACCTGTGGAACCTGTAGTCAACGAGATTGTGTCTTTAGCCACTATCATAGGATTGTAGGTGGATAACAGTGATATTAAAGAGCTTGTGGAAGAGCACAGAAAAGAGCTGACCACCGCAGAGCTTATAGAGTTACATTGTGTTTCACAGCAAGAAGTTTTAAAGAAAGTTCATCAGAGGAGGAGGTAACAGGAATGCAACAATCTTCTGGCGAAATAAGAGAAATGCTGAAAGCATGGAAAACTGTTGCAGCATACATTGATAAGCATCACCCTAATAAGGAAGTGGCTACGCGCGCTGCAAATTTATTTAATGATAATGTTGTGTCGCATTTTCGCCAAATTTTGAAGCGTCGGCAAAAACAAATGTCTCTGGACATCCTTCTAGTAAAAAAATAATTTAGCTATGTATCATAATTATTTCAACTTTTTTGTTGTTGTTGTTGCAAATCAAATTCGCATTCCAGGTGGGTTCGTTCCGTGTCTGAAGAAAAGATGAAGATAATTCTTTCTCCTTGACAATATGTATATAATTTTCTTTGAATAAACATTATACACACCATTTTGTATTTTTTTCGACATGGTAGGCATTATCGTATTTTACATTAATTTATATGAGAAAAATTGTTTCACATAATGAGTGTTCCGCTTAACGAGTATGATTCTGGAACGAATTATGCTCGTTAAGCGAGGTTCCATTGTACCATGTAATGGACAGACTAAAGCAAGTCATTACTCTGAGCCTTAAAACAGGACACAATCAACCTTGCAGTCACATGCTTAAAAAATTTTACATTAGTGAATTAGCCATTTGTACATGTGGATTTGCACCTTAAACGACATATCACAACCTCCAAGACCGTCCGGGATTCAACAGATCAAGACAAAACGTTTGTCTAAGAGAAACACTGGTGCAAGTCAACTTTGCAAATAAAGGTAATCTCTTCTGGCCACCTCAAGAGAACTTAGATCCACACTTGGTGGGTGATATGGTCAGCATCATATCAGCTGCCTTTACTTCCCAGGACTGTACCTGGCATCAACTCAAGGCTGTGTCGACCTGGAAGCCAAGGTCATTTAAAAAAAAAAAGCCTGGCAGTATAGGATAAAGGTGCTGAACAGACGGCTGATTTAAATATATGAGAACGAGAACCACATTCACAGAAAAAGCAAATAAAAAACATCTGATACAAAGCATATTCATTCCCACCCTATTACCAGTGCCAGACATGGAGAGTTGTCATATTTTGATCTACCAAAATGAGGATACTTCCAGTTTATCTTCTGAAATGAGGACAGTTCCATATTTTTAACTTCTTAAATGTGGATATGTCTCCTTACATTAAAATTTCATTTAAATTGTGTTCTATGTTTAATTTTCTTATGACCTTTTTTTTTTTTAAGAATGTCTTTATTTTGCATCAAATGTTCATAACACTGCCCTCCCTTCTCCCCAACCCCTACAAAAACAGCATTCATACAGTAATGTCTGCAAAACAAACAAACAGAACTTTATATTTACTTCATTTGTTACCACACATGCATCATTAATGGCTTCAAAAATAAATTTACTGAAAACAAACTGAAAATACTGTATCAATGCAATAAGAAATTATTCAATCAATGTAGACACTAAATAAGCTAATATGGCTGCTGATATTTACAAGCAATACTTAGTAAAGATATATACTGGGTTCAGGAAAGCAGCACATTTTGCATGAAATTATGTCCACAGGTTTATTAAAAAAAAAACTGTAAGAAAGCAATGGCAAACTACTGGACCTAAATTTGCCTAGAGAAACCACACAACAGCCAGAGGCTGCTGGGGTTGGTTCTGCAACGTCCTGTAATGGATACGCAACTAACTAACCTAAAATAAATAGCAGGTGCTGCAACAATTATAATTTGTGTGTAGAAATCCTTGTTAAAAGAGAACGGAAACTTTTGGCATGGATAATGTCCAAAACCCTTAAAATACCAAATTTAAAAAACAAAAAGCAAAGAGGCAGACCTAAACAATAGCAAAACTAGTTCTGCTAAAGCTAGAAATTATGAAACATTCACAATACAAGGTCTGACAATTAAGTAATGAGACTAATTCCAAAAAAATTAAAATAATCAACAGCTGAAGATATAACCAGTATCTGATTCAAAGTAAGTCCCTTGTGCATTGATACAGCAAGTGGCATGATCTAACAAATACTGGAATGACCTCTATAGTTTTTATGTTGTTATGGCTCTTAAAGTCGATGTTACGGCCCTTTGGATGTCATCAGTATCGTTAAAGAAGTGTCCTTTTAATAGTAACTTGAATTTTGAGAATAGAAAATAATCACAGGGAGACAAGTTTGGGGAAAAGGGTGGAAGGCTGAGAGAGAACACACACTTGTTTTTGGGTCAAAAATTCTTGTTTTGATGATTTCTCTTAGGTACTCAACCTGCCTGCTGATGTTTTTGGTCATCAGACAACGAATGTGGTACAAACCGGCAACTTTTTTGGGCGCCAAAATCTTGCACTAAAATTTTCCCACCACTTTTGAATCGTGAATACCACCTGAAAATGTGTGCACGAGATAAACAATTATCCCTATAAACTTGTTGCCTTAATTCAACTGTTTCAATCGTGCTTTTTTCTGAGTTTTAAAAAGAATTTAATGTTAACTTTTTGCTCTGTGCTGATTTTGTAACAATGCACCTCTAGCTGGGTCAACAAAATGGTGGCTCGTTTGTTGCCTGCTTATAGAGCGGCAATGAAAAGTTGCCAGATCATAGCAGAATGTTGCCTCTTTAGATTCCATGCTTTGCTTCATAGATGGCCTTTTTGTCTTGGCCATAATAAAATCAGTCGCATTACTTAATTGTCAGACCTTGTATGGACACTCATTCACACTACAGATTATATGGACAGATCAGCTGAATAATCTGAATAACTTCTGAATACACCAGCCTCAGAGATCCCTTCAGATAACCAGCCTTTAGAACTGGAACTGCATATCTGAAGAGGAAAAAAAGGAAAGCTATCAATCTACTGAAAGAATTGAAGGCTGCAAATCCAAATATCTCAGCAGACATTATTAAGGCCCTTAAGAACATACCTATAGAATTGCTACATAAAATATTCAGTTATGTCTGGAAAACTGAAGAAATATCAGCAGATTACAGGGAGGGAACAGATTCAATTGACGAAGAATAATTATATGTGTAATTATGTTTTCTGTGTTATGTTTGTAATGTAGAATATAGGCTTCTAGCCAAAGATACAGTAACTATGGGACTGTCGGTGTAGCAAATAATGATGATGATCCGGTCAAAATGGACGCTAGGCGGGCTACTGTTTTTGGAGCCGAGGCAAATTTTTTGCTTGTGCCGGACAGTGGCCCATGCATTTTTGTTCCATTTGTAGACTGGATATAGTTTCGTCGCCCAGCTTCTGAGTTGAATGCATGGCGTGACACTGTGAGCTGCGGATTTCATTTGGAATGTTTTTTCAACTGTGACCAACGTGGTGGTGTGAATTATAGATTCAGAAAATGGCGCGATGCCTGTCATCGCAATTTTGGTGGTGCCCGTCTTTGACTAAAATTCATCGTGTGGGCAACTGCAGATCTGTTGGTGACTTCTGCTACCATCAATGATGAACTGCATTTCTAATGTCGGACTGTTTGTGTTAGTACTTCGGATGGCTACTATATGCTTTAATGTGAGTGTATGCTAGATGTTGAGACAGCAGTCTGTCAATCTTTCCACAAGGGACTGTGATAAACATTCTGTGTGTTTTTCGTTGGCACGGGAGCGGAGCAAAGATTGGGTGACCCGTTTGCTATGATGCTGAAACTAGGACTACCAGACCAGACTTCCAGATGCAATTGAAACATAAACAGGTTTGTGACAGGGAAGGCTTATGTCACCCCTACTTTTTGTATTGACAACAGACTGAATTACGAAGACAACAGCTACCATCAGGAATGAAAATTCAGTGGACCCCTATAAAACAGCTTGATGACCTGGACTTCGCAATGACGTCCCTTCTGTCCCACTCACAAAATCAGATGCAAGATAAATACTTAATAAGAGATCCCAACAATTTGGTCTAAAATTTATAAGAGAAAAGCAAAGATAATGAGTCTGGTGAATGTTGAATTAAGAATCAACATCATAGCTCTCATGACATTCCCATAAGTGCTCTGTCTCCATCTTCAGCAGCAAGCAAAGAGTTCCGATGGTACTAGTAACAGGCTGATTGTTCATCCGTCTTGTCTTTCCCTTGAGTGTTTAGTGTCTGCCAGATCTCCTTGTAACTTCCCCCAGCACCATTTTCCTCAGGCCGTAATAATCTATTTGTGCCCTGCAATGTTTACGTACTCCCAATGGGCAATTCATCACATCAATTTGGCTAAATGACACTAGTAACGTATTTGTAAGAGATAAAAGGAATACTTTGCTGATTTGTTAAACTGTGAAACTCCATTTAATACTTATCCATAGAAAGAGATTTTATTAACATGTGAACCAAATATTGAAAAGCCTGATCTTGAAGAAGTACTGTATGTCATAACACAGCGTAAACACAATAAAACGTGATGATGGAATTGCAGCTGAACTTTTAAAAGAAGGTGGTCATGCACTACATGTAAAGATATATGAATTAATAAAACTAGTTTGGAAGACGGAGAAATTAACCTATTAATGGGAAGTGTCTTTATTAATACCCATTTTTAAGAAAGGAGACAAGTATAAGTGTGAAAATTATAGGGGAATATCACTATTATCTACAAGCTATAAGATACTATCGGCGGTACTGTTAAACAGTCTAAAACCATACATCGAAGACATATTGGGAGATTACCAAGCGGGTTTTTCGCAGAACGGATAAACAATCAGATATTCATTTTACGGCAAACAGGAAAGCAAAATAGGAAATATAGAAAAGATATACATAATGTTTTTTGTGAATTTTAAAAAGACGTATGATAGTGTACATAGAAACAGTTTATGGAATACTATGAAGGACTTTGGAATACCAAAGAAGTTAATTCACATGACCAAACCTTGTATGGAAGACACCTGTAATATAGTACTATATATAAAGGCAGAAAGTCAGACCCTTTTCAAATAACAACTGGTTTAAAGCAAGGTGAGGCTCTGTCCCCACTTCTGTTCAACTTGGCCCTGGAGAAAATTAAAAAGAAATTGAAACAAGAGTGTACTATAGGAGAAATTACAAGAATACTTGGATATGCTGATGACTTTGATATCGTTGGATAAAATGAACCAGAGACTGTTAAAACACTGACTCTCTTAAAATAATCAGCTCAGAAAATGGGACTAGTTATCAATCAAGATAAGACAGAATAAATGATAATAAATAGACAGGGAAAGGATATAAACTCGGACTACATACAAGTCGATAACATGAAAATCAAATAAAAGGAAACATATAAGTACTTGGGTGCAAACTTCAACTCCTCCAACATGCTAAAAGAAGAAATACAATCTAGAATACAATCTGGAAATAAAGTATACTATGTCCTTCAACATCTGCTAAAGTCAAAGTGTCTGTCACGCAACAACAAAATCAAAATATACAAAACGTTGATGAGACCAGTCTTATTGTATTTGGCTCTAAAACTTGCAACACAACTAAAAGAAATGAAACCTTATTACATGTTTTCAAAAACAGTTTTATGATGAATCTTTGGACCCATCAAAGATGCCACAATCTGGCAATCTTCAACAGCTTGTATCACCTCCTGTGCTGACACTTGTCCATGCTATGACAAAAGGCTGCCAAGAATTGTCTTGCACTGTCTTCCTCTCTCATTTCCCACAAATCTTTCCAATGGTTGCAACATGTTCCACCTTCCTTCCTTCTCAAAACATCAAACCCCCCCCCCCCCCCCCCCCCCCCCCAAATGATAACAACATCTCTGACTTCCTATTATTGAAGCTGAGGCCTATTTTATCACCCTCTAACACTACCAGATCTGTCAATCTACATAGTTCTTTTTGACTTGTCACTATCAAGATGGTACCATCATCTTAATGTAGGTTATTTATGTTAGGACCACCACCCACAATTCCTGGTAAATTCTTCACAAATCTGATGATATATTGACTGTACAATGACAACAAATCAGTTGTTGGTAAATATCCTGGTCGCATGTGTTAGCGTCAGCGATTCATCATTATCTGCCAGCCTAGTCTGTGCAGCGCTGATGATTTCAGCTCTGTTCATGCATTTTCCAGTATCTGTTGATGCATTACTTGCAGTGAATCAAGACGTGAAGAAAAGATGTGGGGCTTGTATTGAATCCACACTGAGGAATCCTCTAAGAACAATAGTGGTAGTAACAAATTTTACCACAACAGGACATCAAACAGAGCGATAAACACCCGGTGACACAAGTTGCCACCATGCGGGTAAGGATACCCTAGGAGATGTCCCGGAAACCCCGTTCAACCGTTAAGTTATATTGTGGCCTCTGGCAATAGCCAGGGTAAGGCTTCAAAAGAACAATAATTTGCATCCCACAAGGAGGATGACAGAGTCATTGTGAAGTACTGAGAACATACAACTAGAAAAACAGATGAAGAAGAGATCTAGAAAGTGAAGTTTAAAAGATGGGAATGACATGGGTGAGCTGCAGGTAATAGCAAAAGATGACTTTGTGTGAGATAGTTGACAGCCTATGATCCATTTGTGGATAAAGAGGAGAAAACTGGTGTTTATATGAAGATAATGCCAAGATCAAAGTAATAGATGTCCACATATCTGAAGCAACAATTAAAATTAGGGCAGGTTTGCTCCTGTTAAAAGTAGACTGTATAAAGAAAACATCTGAGTAGATGGAACACCAGTCACAAGTTTTTTTCTTTCTACTGCCCCAAATCAGCATTAAAATGACAGTGGATCAGAAAAGATGAGCCTACTACTACTATATAGACAAGGGACCTTACAGATTTCAAGGAATGGACTGCAGTAACAATAGCAAAAGTGTGTACAGTGAAAGACCAATATTCATCATTAATTTGTTTCTACGAAAAAGATGTATACTAAAAATGACAAACATAAAACAAGTTATTCCCATATAAATTAACTAAAAAATAGTTTAATACATTCTGTGCCAAAATTTTGCTGATCTACTCTTTAAAAAAAACAAAAACACAAACAAACAAAAATTTACTCTGAGATCGATCTCAAAAATCACTGCAAGTACATTTTAATTAGTTGTAACCAGCATACTTATTATTGCTGGATCATTATGAGAGAGATTTACTCATCATGATGACTTAAATATACTGTAGGACTATATAAATACACACATCATTTTTTTAAATAGAAATTTACTTTTGGGATTGCTGGTGGGGGTGGGGATAGAGAAGAAGGGGGGAGGGGAAGAGATGGATAGGACTGAAACAGCATGACAGAATCTCAAATGTAGAGCTTAGAAAGAGCTTTATTAAATTCAACAGAGTCAAGAGATAGATTAGTTAGTTAGTTAGTTAGTCTTTTCTCTTGTGTCAAGTGCGGCACATAGGGCAGAGGTCATGACTCTCCATGCATGGCGGTTCGTTGCAATCTGTTGTAGGTCTTGGATGTTTGAGTGGCCCATGAGCGAGCCTTCCCTGATGATAGTTCTACGTAGTTTCCCTTGGTCTTCCACGAGATCTTTTCCCCTGTGGTGTCCAAATAAGGGCTTGGTAAGGAAGTCTTGATTTATCCATTCTAAGGGCGTGGCCGACATAGTTCCAGCGGCGTTTTCGTATAAAATTAGACACATACTCTTGCCTGGATTCTTGCCTTATTTGTGTATTGGTTCGGAAATCTGACCATTTGAAATTTAGTATTCTTCTAAGGCATTTATTTTCAAAATTGTCTAATTTTGTGTCTAGAGTTCTCGTTGATTTCCAGCTCTCGCATCCATAGGTTAGTACTGGAATCACACAAGAATTGAAGATCTTGAGTTATGTGTGTTTGCTAAGTGTCTTTGATTTCCAGATGTTGGACAGTTTATTGAAGGCACTAGATGCCAGTGCTATTCTAAATGGTATTTCTGGTGCGGTATCTCCTGTAGATGACATCTTGCTCCCTAGATAAGTGAAACTGTTGACTTTTTCAAGGCTGTGGTTGTTCAGCGTGATATCAGCTGAACTGTTGGTAAGGTCTAGAATTTTTGTTTTTGCTGTGTTAATTTGGAGTCCAATTTGTTCTGAGAAATTCTGGAGTCGATTGATTTTTTCTTGGGCGTCTGTGTGTTCTGAACTCAGGAGTGCTATGTCGTCGGCGAAGTCTAGGTCTTCCAGAATTTTGTCAACCCATGTAATGCCTAAATTTGCATTATTTATGCACTTGCGCATGACCCAGTCGATTGCTATACCAAAATGCGATAGGACACAGCCTTGCTTCACTCCTGTTTCCACCTGGGAACCAGTCAGAATTGCCGGATTCAGTTCTTACACAGCATCGTGTTTCATTATAAAAAGATTTTATGATGTTGATATATTTGATGGGAAAACCATAGATGTTAAGAAATTTCCAGAGTGTTGGACGATGGATACTGTCGAAGGCTTTTGGAAGTCGACAAAGTTGATCAATAATTTCGACTGGAATTCTGTAAAATCTTCAACAATTAAGAGACAGATAGATGTCACCTTTTACCCCACCAGGACGTCACACAAGCGATAAACACTGGATGTCACAAAGGTGCCACCTTGCGGATGAGGATCACCGCAGAAAGGTCCCAGAAACCGCATTCAGCCATTAGACTATATTAATGGCCGGGCTATATTGCGGCCCCTGGCAAGAGTAGGGCTTCAAATAACGAAAAATTGCATCTCACAAGGGAATGACAAGAGTCAAGATGTAAGTCAAAACATTAGCACTGGATAGCACAAGGACATACAATGAAAAGCATTAACTGAATAACCAGAGTCTTATTTTTTAAACAGACGGGGGGGGGGGGGGGGGGGGACGGGGGGGGGGGGGGGGGGGGGGGGGGGGGGGGGGGGGGTGGGGGGGGGGGGGGGGGGGGGGGGGGGGGGGGGAGGATATAGAATGAGACCTAAAAATACCCGACAAAAAGAATCAGAGATGAATAACATGAGGACATCAAGGCAACTACAAGAGACAGCAAAAAGTTAAGACTGGCTCAAGATAAAGGCAGATGAATAAGAAACAGTGTACATTGTGGTATTTTATACGGACATTACCATAATAAATAAATTTCAGTTGCCAAAGAAAGCCATTTTCCCAGATTTTTACAGATTTCTGCTGACATAAGTCCTAAGGCAATGGCAACTGTGTCTGTACAAACAGCCCTGGTACTGGCTGCAGATCCACAGTGTGATGACATGATGAGTATGACTCCATTTACCTCCTAAAAAAATAACTGGAGACATTATTAGGGTTGGGGGAAAAAAAATTAGTTTTTTAACATTGATTTAATCATAATGTCATAATAACCTCATCATGACATCACTTTGCTCCACGTGGTTGTCTCAGCAAAACTCTGTTTTCATGATCAAAGGGGGAAAAAGCAGTAATATTTTTTATTTGGTTTTTTTATTTTTTTCTCAGTTTGTATTTAGTGATTACTTCATTTAATCTAAGATTCAGCTCAGAATCTCCAATGGGTTGGGGAAGATACAAACAGACAGCCAGTCTCAGGATGACCACAGCTGATGAATATACAGTGCAATTTGCTATTACATGTTAATGCAGTGAACTCAATTTGACCACCAAGCATGACACACCACAGCCAACTATAAACTACTGCTGTAAACATGTTAAGTATAACAATGCTAATGATACTATATAATTAAATTTTCTTATGAAAGTTCACACAAGTATGTTCTAAGGATTACTGCTGCTCATTGTCCTTCTTGCTTGTCTGAAAAATTTCATTCATTTTTGTGTGCTCCAGTGACTGGCATCAGCTGATCTCTCTCTTGCTCTGGATCAATTTTCACACAGCCTGTGTCAGGAGCTGACCATCTCCTTTTCCGAAGGGACAAGACTGAATCAGACTGATCATCCTCTTCAAACACCTTAGCTCCCACCAGCTCCTCCTCAACTCTCTGTGAATTTTTTGTTTGTAAACTGTGACCATTGTTTTCCTTCTTAACAAGGACTATATTAGATAATGGTGGCGGCAGATCTGTTTGAAGATGTCTTTTATCACATGATGTAGATGATGGCTGAGACAGAACTGCACTTTCTGATTTGATGCATGACGCTAAAGCTGAAGAAAGAAATGCTGGAGATGCCAAAGTGAGAGATGAAGTACAGTGAGGAATACAATGTTCTGCTGATGCTGTACCAGTCATGGTCAATGTGTTGTCAGTCAGATCACTGTGCTCATGCTGCTGCTGTCCTATCTCTGCAGCCTTGAGGTTCACGTCTTTGTGAGTAAGAGATATACAAACGTCTCCAACATTTAATTTCTGACAATCCAGTCCATAGCGAGCTAAAGTTCTGGATACTGAACACGATGACCATCCCTGTCCAAATACAAAGAACGGGTGTTCCAAAGTAGCCTCCACTGTTACCTGAGTTGGAATGTTAAAAATTTACATTTTATACTTGAGAATAGTAATGCATACATTAGGACATTTTATTATGTTAAATAAAAACAAAAGTCATGGGAAAAGAGAATGGGGAAGACAAAGAAAGAATACACAATAGCTTGACCACATGGCATGAGACGGACTAGAACATAGAAATGGTGAACTATGACTATCATCTATGCTTCTCAACATCATGACAAATTATGCAGAAGCAGATAACAAGCTAAACAAAAAGACTGACTGCTTTATATACCATAGAATACTAAACATGGCCTGTGTGATACTGACCACATCAACCACCTCGTGGTGATTTGTTTATAAAATGCAGGTCTAGTCCTATATAGACAGTTAACGAAATTGCACAGTTAGACAATGCTGCTTTCTTGCTTTAAAAAAAAAAAAAAGAACAAAAGACGGAAAGAAAAAAAAAGGAAAAAAAAAAAAGAAAGAAAGAAAGAAAGAAAGAAAGAAAGAAAGAAAGAAAGAAAGAAAGAAAGAAAGAAAGAAAGAAAAGACAGAAAGAAAGAAAGAAAAAAAGAAAGAAAAGACAGAAAGAAAGAAAGAAATCCAATGGGGTGTTTTTTTTTAGTTGACAGGAAATTCCATACTCTTAAAAACTATCGATAATTAAGATGCAGAAAAACTGTCAACTGATTAGGTGAACCCTAAGGTATTTGCGTGTACAAACTAAAAATTGTCATTAACTTAAAAAGATTTTGAATGTCAATATTATGATAGTTATGTTTCTTTAAGTACCTATGTGATTTTAAAAATATTTGTTTTAAAGGAGTAAAGAGACTTTGGGCAACTATGCATGTTTTTTTTTTTTCAAACAGTATAGACATATGGTACTCATTTATGGCTGGGTCGACCTGTGAGCCATGTTCAATTAAAGAAAAAAAATTTAAACATTTTACTGATCTCTGTAAAACTAAATTTTTTGAGAATTCCCAAGGGATCATGACCCCTTGCTGTTTATTTTAGTGTTACAGTGTAAAAGTTGAAACACAAAATATTAGATAGCATGCATTTCATATCCTCCCTTACTTGAAGATAATACCAGGATGAAAGAGATTATTCCCTGCCATTTTATTCTTCAAAACTGGTTTCATAAGACATTTTTCCTTTTCCCATTAAAACACAGATCACAGGAAATAGCCCTGCAGTGATTAAGAAGTCATGCTGGCATGTTACAACTACCCTAGGTTAAAGAATAAGCAGCTCTTCTATTACTATACAAGAGCTGTTCTAGGTTGAGTAGAAATGGCACAAAGATGTCAATCGGATGAATTCTGGTGCTATGTAAAAAGGAAAGGAAAAAACTACACAAAACTTCAGAGGGCAAAATGCTCCATGATGAAGTGAAGCCATTTGCCTCAAACACTGAAGGTCATTTACTGAACTGTGCCAGTCAGTTCACAAGTGCAATTTTCATGCAGATCTCTGCAGACCATTGCTGGAGCTGTGAAATCAAGTTCATGCTTTTGTAAAGTGTTCTTTGCAGGTGGATAGCCATTCTGTGAAGAGAGACCACACCATCTGGGATAACAACTGGCGCAATGAAGTCAGTTCTTTTGACATTAAACTGTATTTCCTTTATAGTCAGGGCAAAGACTAATGGCCAGTCTCTTGTAATGTAATAACACATGATAAACTACTTGTGCTAAATGTAATAACATAAGTACTTACTTGGACTCGATGCTCTACTACAGAGAAACTAAGCATTGCAGTGCCTCGGTCAGGATGCTCTTCAAGAAAGAAAGAAAGAAAGAAAGAAAGAAAGAAAGAAAGAAAGAAAGAAAGAAAGAAAGAAAGAAAGAAAGAAAGAAAGAAAGAAAGAAAGAAAGAAAAGACAGAAAGAAAGAAAGAAATCCAATGGGGTGTTTTTTTTAGTTGACAGGAAATTCCATACTCTTAAAAACTATAGATAATTAAGATGCAGAAAAACCGTCAACTGATTAGGTGAACCCTAAGGTATTTGCGTGTACAAACTAAAAATTGTCATTAACTTAAAAAGATTTTGAATGTCAATATTATGATAGTTATGTTTCTTTAAGTACCTATGTGATTTTAAAAATATTTGTTTTAAAGGAGTAAAGAGACTTCGGGCAACTATGCATGTTTTTTTTTTTTTCAAACAGTATAGACATATGGTACTCATTTATGGCTGGGTCGACCTGTGAGCCATGTTCAATTAAAGAAAAAAAATGTAAACATTTTACTGATCTCTGTAAAACTAAATTTTTTGAGAATTCCCAAGGGATCATGACCCCTTGCTGTTTATTTTAGTGTTACAGTGTAAAAGTTGAAACACAAAATATTAGATAGCATGCATTTCATATCCTCCCTTACTTGAAGATAATACCAGGATGAAAGAGATTATTCCCTGCCATTTTATTCTTTAAAACTGGTTTCATAAGACATTTTTCCTTTTCCCATTAAAACACAGATCACAGGAAATAGCCCTGCAGTGATTAAGAAGTCATGCTGGCATGTTACAACTACCCTAGGTTAAAGAATAAGCAGCTCTTCTATTACTATACAAGAGCTGTTCTAGGTTGAGTAGAAATGGCACAAAGATGTCAATCGGATGAATTCTGGTGCTATGTAAAAAGGAAAAAAAAAAAACTACACAAAACTTCAGAGGGCAAAATGCTCCATGATGAAGTGAAGCCATTTGCCTCAAACACTGAAGGTCATTTACTGAACTGTGCCAGTCAGTTCACAAGTGTAATTTTCATGCAGATCTCTGCAGACCATTGCTGGAGCTGTGAAATCAAGTTCATGCTTTTGTAAAGTGTTCTTTGCAGGTGGATAGCCATTCTGTGAAGAGAGACCACACCATCTGGGATAACAACTGGCGCAATGAAGTCAGTTCTTTTGACATTAAACTGTATTTCCTTTATAGTCAGGGCAAAGACTAATGGCCAGTCTCTTGTAATGTAATAACACATGATAAACTACTTGTGCTAAATGTAATAACATAAGTACTTACTTGGACTCGATGCTCTCCTACAGAGAAACTAAGCATCGCAGTGCCTCGGTCAGGATGCTCTTCAATTCTGACCACTGTACTAGAATCCACTTTCAAATCTGACGATACCTCTGCACTGTTAACAAAATCTTCAGTCTGAAGATCCTCCACTCTTTTGAGGGTTCCACTGGCCAACTGAATGATAGAGCCTTTCATAAAGTGGGTAGGGTACTGAATGTGGGAAGGGGGGCTATCTGAAGAAGGTGATGCAGGAGGGGCTGCTGATGTTGAGGAGGTGTAACAGAGTGATTGCTCATACCTGTTGTCCTCACTAGGTTGGTATGTTGAGCACTGTTGATCTTCCTGAAGAGATATTTTTTCATCCGTGTGCCTAGCACCAAAACCCCTACCTTCCACTGCATTATTGTTGTCTGGTTGAGGATAATAGGGTGTTTGTGATACGAGGGGGTAGCGGCTGTTGGATCTTTGGCTACCACGATGGTGTTCATGGAAAGCTTCAACACTATAAGCTGTAGCTGGAGATTCTTCTACATAGGTCATTTTCAGTCGCTTGCTTAAAGGCTCATCCTTCAGTCCATGAACACCACTCACTTTGATGTGGTCATCCCCATTTTCAGATTCTGAAGGTCTGGTCAGGATTCTGTGTTTCAGGCTTCCTTCTTTCCCACTCAAGGATGTTTTAAAATATATGTCACTTCTACCTGTGGGAGAGTCTCTACCTCCACCATACTCTTTGACAACTGAGTCAAAGGAAACTTTAGTAATGTGGCTACCAACAGAATAATTACCAGCAGAAATCTGACTCGTCTTGTCCTGGTGTAAATTAGAATTGTCAACGTAAACAACTTTTTCTTTTGACAATTCTCCTTCTCTACTTTGCAGGCTACTGCCTCTTTTGACAGTGGTCACTGGTTCTAGATGATGAGATAAGAGAGGCTCTAGATGAGTGCTTGCAGACGAATGGGCGTGGGTGGTTGAAACTGGCCCTGGACTGGGTGAACTACTGCCAGAAGACCGGTGGTGAGATGTTGTAGGGATGCTTGAATACTGAATACCAGGTGCTGCTAAATGTGTTGCTGATGAGTGAAAAGAGCTGGTGTGCTGGGTGATAGATGTTCCAGGTGCTGAAACTCTGGATGTCCTGTTTAAAAGCGGGAGGAAACACATTTATAAGCATGGAAGTGAACAAACATTAAACACTGACAGAACAACTACATGACATAGGAGCGCCAGAATAAAACTGAAAAACAGCAAACATTTTTACCTCCAATCTCAAAGAATATAACAAATACAAACTTACAAAAAAAAAAAAAACAACACCTGATTTGTTTTCAATATACAGTGAATATATAATGAGATCAAAGAAACGAATTATTCCTAAATGTGTAATAAAGGTCGATGGTGTTATTTTAGGACAAGTACAGAAATTTAAGTATCTGGGCACATGGATAACATCAGATGGAAGATGCATAACTGAGAAAAGAAACAGAATAGGACAGGCAAAAACTGCATTTTTTTAAATGAAGAATATCTCTTGCAATATATCCTTGTCATTGAGAGTTAGAAAAAGAATTTTTGCTTGCTACATACATCCAGTTCTAACATATGGCTGTGAATCCTGGACAATCGGTAGGCAGGTCAAACTATTTCTTGAGGCCTCAGAGATGTGGTTTTATAGAAGAATGCTTAGAATACCTTGGACAGCCAAAAAGAGCAACCAAGAGGTTTTGAAAGAGGTGGGAGCCCGAAGACAACTTATCACAGACATCAGAAGGAGACAGTCATCATTTTTCGGCCATGTTATGAGAAGAGGGAAAATAGAACATGTTGTGACCACTGGAAAGATCTGTGGAAGGAGGGATAGAGGAAAACAACGAGAGAAGATTCTTGACAGCCTTGTTGCATGGCATGGAGGTGTGTCGGCACACGAACTGATACATGCTGCAGGAGATCGTGGATTGTGGAGAGGCATGATCACCCACGCCGGTTGGCAAGGCACCTGATGATGATGATGATGATGACTTCTGTAATCTGTCATTGCCTTTCATTGGTTATCATTCATGAGATTACACACTCCTCGATAATTTATCAATCCATTGGTCTCAGTTCCTTTTTATAATAAAAGTGTAAATTTTTACGGAATTTTTATGCAACTGTCTGTGTGAAATATTGTTATAAAAGTTTAAATATATAAACAATCATCTGGAGTTAACAAAAAATTGATCCATTTAACATTAATTCGTAAGGGGGGAAATAGTTTGTTTTGTAGCAATTATTTACAAATCTTTTTAAAGTACAAATGAAGCGCCTGTTGTGCAATTATATGGGGCACAGGGTTTGCAGTCTATTCCTCCATTCCATTCTATCCTAGGCAATCATTTAGATATGATGGATGCAATCTATTCCACAAACACTGGCCTGTCTCAACCATTTATTTTAGGGTTTCTCTTGGGCATCTTTGCATCTTAAATGTATTTGTTTTCCATTTAATTAATTTTTTTCCAGTTAATCTCTGCTTGCTTCTTCTTCAATCCAACATAGCACCACCTTATTTGCACTGTAACTGTTGATACCAGTGCTTGACCAAATATTTCTCTTATTTCTTTAACTTTTAAAAAATTCGCCCATTCATCAATTTTTTTTTCAGGCATTTTTTCAATACATTTTACAAAATGACAAAAGACACATTTATATGTGAGATCTATAAAACTGATGCCAACACTGATCTGTTAAAAGCCTCAGATACTTAGAAAAATCAAAGTAGACACAATTTACCTCTCTGCTGCTTGAATCCCTCTGTGCTGAACGTGGCTACCCATGCTTGCCAGCACTGCCGAGTAGGATTCTATGTGTGGATAATGAGCCTGGGCTGTCCCAGCAATGACAGGCCCATGAGAAAAACTATGCCTTGAGGTGCCAGAGCCTCCAAAGCCAGGGATAAATGTGGAGTATGGTTGCAGGGTGCTCAGATGACCTGCGGTCTGGCTGTGAATACCATAGATAGATGGGTACTGTGAGGAGACATAATTAGTGCTCCCTGAAGCAGATAGTCTCTGAGGTGAAGTGGTATTATCTGTCCCTGTCCTGAAGATGCCTGAGGGTACTGCAGGCTGACCAGCTGATAACATGATTGACTGGCTGGTTGTGGTAGATAATGTGGGTGAAGAACTACTGTTGACAGGGATGAGCTGTTGCTGAGAAAGATTGCTGTGAGCTTGAACTGATCCAGAGCGCCCACTTTGCATGCCCCCACTCCCCCTCTCTGCAGAAGAAGTAGATTCTAATACCTGCTGCTCAGCTGAGAAAGCTAACTGTTCATTAATATGAGAAATGCTGTTCTCGCTACCAGCCAGTTCTCCTGATTTCTCCTTGCTAACAAATGTCTGTCCATTATAAGCTACAGAGTTTCCACTGCTGGCTCTGGTCCTAAAGTCTGTCTGGGAAAGATCTGAACTGTCAGACAAACTAACCTTGCTGCTAGCAGCTCCACTTCTACTGGCACTAATAACTGTATTATTATTACCCACAGCTTTAGTGAGTTGTGATGTAGCCTGTGTATCTAGGTTTATAGTGTTAGCTACTTTGCCATGGACACTGACCAACTGGTTGATACTGGTTATAGATGAAGAAGCTGTTAGCAATGGGTCTGCATAATTGAGGATTACTATTCCCCCCTCTATGCTTCCACCATCTAAGACTGTTGCAGGCAGTTTATTGTTGGCTGTCAGTGTCACTTTAGCTAAATGGATATTCTTCCCATCAGAGAAGGGACTACTCTGACTGTTAGCAAAAAAAGTTGACGGGAATGCTGATGTACTGCTGACAATATCACTTTCACTTGTGAAGTTGCTATTGTTGCAAATCAGCAAGCTACCAAGTTTATTGCTGCCATTTATACTGTTGTTGTTGTTAACACTTATGTTAGCTGCTCCTGTTAAGTTATTTATATTGCTGTTTTCTTTAGATATAGTTGCTAAATGTTGTTGCAACTGCTGCTGTTGTAACTGAAAGTGCTGCTGCTGCTGTTGTTGTACTAAAGTATTTAACAATATACTAGTGGCACCAGTAGTGTTTACATTGCTGTTACTACTGCTTGCCTGGTGCAGTTGAGGGTCAGTGATAATGATGGTGTACTGTACTGGCTGACTGTTAACTCCTCCACTAACAGCCAGCAAATTACACCTATTGTTCCCGCCTCCCTCAACTGCAACTGGTTGACTGGGAGGGGATGAGCTTGGAAGGATTTCAGCGCAATACAAGGACTGGCCATCCAAACCTGCCAATGGAAAAAAGTAGTGACAAAAAATTAATATAGGAATGACATTATTATGACATATGTTTTCAAAAAGCAGGTAACCTCTACCAACTGAAGGATCACCTGATCCCCTGATTTAGCCAGACAAATAACAAGCAATCACAATTTCTGTTGAGATAACAATGATCACAGAATAATTAATCACAGCATTTCTCAGCTATGGAAGCATGCAGTACAACCCATGCACCATTACTGATGATGAGCTAGTCATCAGTTAAAGCTGAAACATCTGTGACCACCCCATGATCAAGATAGCTTTTCTAGATCATGTTCAATATTACAATTCACATAAATCTTTCATTTCATTTCTAACTAATTCAAATGAGAGACCACTAAATGAAATATTGACATGTAGGATACTGCTGGCCTGTGTCTACAGTACTTTGGTACAGTGTCCTTGAAGTGTCGTCCTCACAGACTTGTCTGCATGATGTTATCTTTTACACAGTTTCTTCAGAGGACAAAGTTGATATATTTTAGCCGTTGTAGTGCCAGATCATGTAGTCACGCCTTCACTGGGTGATGATGTATATAGAAGTGACTGCAGTAGAGTTGATAACACTAAATACATAATAAAATGTGACTAGAGGAAATGAAAAAGATGTGCAAAACCAACCAAACATCTCCACCAGTCTTTATCAATGACTTAAACATATCCTGGAAAACTCAACAGACAAGACAACAGAGCCTCTAAAGTGGAGGGAGACTGCCGTGAAGATTCATAGAATGTTCATAGAAACTGCTAACATCCTATTGGTATCACAATTTGTTATGCAGCCTTTCTGCATTTTTTTAACTGATTGTGGCATATATAAGGTTTCCATGATTCACAAAACCCGGAAAAAGGTTTCCTCTTCCAGGTAAGGCATCGCTAGTTACCATGATTACGCCAAAGCCAGAAAATCAAGTACTGAATCAGATTTCATCGCTTAACTCTTTGAGTCCCAGGGGGCTTAGCATCACAGGCCCAATGGGTAGTAAAGAGAGACTAAAATCGACACACCATCCGTTCATTGGGCTTCTAGGTAAGAACCTATGAACATATGATGCGTTTCCTGGGACTTAAAGAGTTAAAACAAACAATTTACCAGTTCAAACATATGGTGGCAGCGTGTTCCACTGTAGGATGCTGCAGGGAAGTTGATTTGTTTGTTATATACTGTGTAATTATTAACTGTTTGATGTTTTTGTGATGCACACAATTAACTGTTCTCAGCACCCTTAACAACATGGATGAACTATGTGGGAATATGGCCACCCATGATTTTTTGCACCGGAATACACAAGGATCAGATCCAGGGCTGTAGATGTCTAATCTCTCGCACAGTGGAGTGCACCAGCTGTTCTCCCTTAAGAGCTTGGTCTAGCCATATGAGTACTTATATCTATAGGATGAAAGGGGCAATTTAGATTATAAGTCCTTTGATCAAGAAAACTATTCTACAGTCAAGCTGTACATGACTGAAGAGACACCACAAAACAGCGGATCTAGAGGATACAACCTCAATAAATAAATTTTTTTTAAAAACCTTAGCTTATAGTGGGCCTATGTGCCAGTTGGCTAAATGGCTGTGGAATATACGGTCGTAAAGGTAAACAATTAGTTAGCAGGTGGGGCTGGGCCAGGCATATGTACTCCCTCAAGACATTCCATGCCTCTTCCCTAGCAGGCAGGTAATACAGTAATACTAGGGTACCGTTTACTTCATGCACTGAAAGAATATTTTCTATAGATTTTGTATTTAATAATAGAATCATCACTGGAGCTACGGAGTGAGTGCTCTGTGCTTGTTGATAGTATCTTCAGGTGGCAATTGAGAGTTGGAAAAGGAGAACAAGAGGAAATGGAGAGAGAAGAATGCATTGAAATAGGAGAGTCAGGCGGAAAATGCAGTGTCTGGGATTAAAGTATCTTAGAGTGGGTTAATGGAAATGTCGTAGTGCCAAGCAGAGAGGACCTGTTCTGGAGAGGCTGATTCATGCCTTTGAAATCATCATGCTTCAGGAATTAAACATAGATACATATGAGCGTCCTGGATACATTAGAATATAAATCCTACCTGACAGGAAAGACATGGGTAATTTCTGCTGGTGAAGAATGGGGTGAAGCATGCGGTTCTTGACCTGGGCAAGTGAAATCATAGTATACTAGAGATCCAGGACATACAGATAGATAATGGGGGCATAACCTGGAATTTAGTAAATGTTTACGCTACTGTTGACTCTTTTGTCACAAAGGAACATTGGGACTGGTTTAAAGAGTTGGAGGAAATACCTGGTAACAGGCTCTTCATTTGTGGGGATTTCAATGCACTCAACAGAGCATGGAACAGTACCAGGGAAAACAGACAAGGAAATGCTTTAGCAAAGGCTATGGTAGATGCCCATGTAGTCTGTATAAACGGTTAGTAGGCCAAACAGAATGGCCACAAGACTGGTGATGCAGACACGGCTATCAATTTGGTGTTTGTTACCAAGTCAGCAGTGCTGGACACAAAATAGAGTGTCCTAGGTGATTATGGGAGTGACCATATGCACAGTGTTGATTTCTAAAACTAGAACGATCAGGGCTGTGAGAAAGTGCAAGACTTTCAAGTACAAAAGAGCCAGTATCCGTCTTGGATGCCTTCGACAGAAGGTATGCAGCAGAACCACCACTTCTGCTTTTGTGCAGCCCCCATGGTAGACCCAAGAAGTAAAATAGCACGGAGAACAAAGGGAGCAGCAGTTAAGCTAGAAAGAATTAAAGTGGAAGGGTGTGCAGCAGATGCGAAAAAGGCTAAATACAACAATTTTTTTATTCAAAATTGGAGAAAATAAATCACTGGATAGGTTTTGGAAACATCTAAGATAGAGGCAAAAGAAGGATTGGCCTATCACAATAGGCATTTTACATACTGATAATGGTGTGCCAGTGACAACAGACAAAGAGAAAGCGAAAGCATTTTTAGAAGAGATTTATAGCCCAAACTGATCATAATGATAGGGAATTTGGAGATTCAGTTAAAGATAATAGGGAACTTGGATATTCAGTTAGAGATAATAGGGAACTTGGAAATTCAGTATGAGATAATAGAGAACTTGGAAATTCAGTTAGAGATAATAGGGAATTAGGAGATTCAGTTAGAGATAACAGGGACTTAGAGATTCAGTTAGAGATAATAGGGAACTTGGAGATTCAGTTAGAGATAATAGGGAACTTGGAGATTCAGTTAGAGATAATTTGTCTCATGCTATAAATAATAACTATTTTCATTATATCATTAGGGTGGAGGATAAAAAGTAAATATCACAAAAAAAGGAAGACACTACGCCAGGGCAAGACGGCGTGAGGTATGCCCAAATGAAGAGCATGAGTGATGAAGAGCATGAGGGAGATGGCTTTTCACTTCAACCAAAGCATAAGAACAGCTTCAGTACCCCAGGATGAAAATAATGCAGGCGAATGTCATATAAAGACTCTGTAATGGAAAACAGGTGGATGGAAGATAATGGTGAGCTACTTACTATCAAACATTTTCCATCTGATGTTATCAGGGTACCCAAGTCCTTAAATTTACCAATTTGATTTAGGTTTGTCCAGCTGTGCAACCCCCCCCCCCCCCACTCCATTAGGCGACTCTGCAGTGCATCAGTGGCTGGTTATCATATTCTCTCTTGGTTTTCGCTTGCGCATGCTCAAGCCGAGGGTGCTTCGCGCTTTGTTGTTGTTCTATGGAACTCATTTTTGTGAATGAGTTGAACACCAGCAGACGTCAGTGAACAGGCGCAAAATAATACTAGTTTCAATTACGGCGGTGCCGTTTATAGAACAGCCCATTGATCCTGCGGCAATTTTTGGACCGCGTTAGAAATTCGCGATGGCCTTGAGCGGAAAGTAAAGTGTTTGAAGGATAAGAAAAGGCGAGAAATGGCTGACGAATGCGACTACGATCAGCATACATCGTCATCGAGTGCCATTCTCGCATTCAGTTTCCAACAACCCTGTTCTGTTTTCAAGCTACATTCATCATATAAACCTTTTCTTCTGTCCCGACCGTTAAGGTTGTCCACCTGTCTTAACTCTCTCTCTCTCTCTCTCTCTCTCTCTCTCTCTCTCTCTCTCTCTCTCTCTCTCTCTCTCTCTCTCTCTCTCTCTCTCTCTCTCACGTTTTCCGCATGGCCGATGCACCTTAACTGTCCGATCTTAATATAATTCAAGACATTTTTCTTTAAATCTAACTGTTTAACTATTTCTTATGTGGTCCTTGCAAGGTTTGAGAGAATGTTTGAAGTAACTGTGGAGCCAGTCAACAGGAACTGATGCATTCCTCATGCTATTATTGTATAAGTTGCAAAATTTCGCCAATTCGTCGTCTTCGATGTCCATTATGTCACTATATCCCACTCAACCACGCCCCGGTGCAGTATCTACCGAACAGTCCCCGTAATTAGACTGATACTCAAGTCAGGTTTACAAGAATCTCTCCTGTGCAGTTTTTCTCATTTTCTATCTTTATGGTCTGATAGACGTATGCAGCGACAAGACCCCCCCCCCCCCACCTCCCGTGACATGTATATGTGTGATATGCATGAATGTATGTATATATGTATGTATGTATGTATGTATGTTTGTATGTTTGTATGTATGTATGTTTGTATGTATGTATGTATGTATGTATGTATGTATGTATGTATGTATGTATGTATGTATGTATGTATGTATGTATGTATGTATGTATGTATGTATGTATGTATGTATGTATGTATGTATGTATGTATGTATGTATGTGAGGCGTGTTTTTATACGTATGATTCTGAGTATGTATGTGTATGGGTAACTGTAAAGGTTTTGTGTGTGTCTGAGTGTACGTCTGTGTGTGTTTGTGTGTGCGTGCGTTGTGTGTGTGCGTTGTGTGTGTCTGTGCGTCTCTATGTTTGTGTCGGCATATATGTGTCTGTATATATGTGTGTGTTTATCTGCAAGTGTATCTGTGTGTGTCTATGTGTGTGTCTTTGTGTCTATGTGTGTGTGTCTTTGTGTCTATGTCTGAACGTGTGTGTGTGTACGTGCGTATGTCCACGTGTATGTGTCATTATGAATTTGTCAGTGTGTGTGTTTCTGTATGACTAAATGTGCCTCTTTGTAGTTTATGTGTGTCTGTGTGTGACTGTGTATAAGTGTCCGTTTCTGCATGTTTAATCCTCGTATGTGTTTATCTAAATGTTTGCCTGTATATCTTTGTGAGGGGTGTCTGCGTGTGTGTCTATTTGTCTCTGTGTGTGGGTATCTGTATGTCTACGTGAGTGTCTATGTGTGTTTACTGTTTATGCGTGTGTCCAGTGTATGCGCCAGGGTGTATTTGTCAATGGGTGTCTGTGTGATTTTGTGTGCCTCTTTGTTGTGTGTATGTGTCTGCATGTCGGTGTATATGTCTGTGTGTGTAACTGTGTATATGTGTTTGCGTTTGTGCTTCTTTGTTTTTGTCTGAATGTGTGTCTCTGTGTGCTTGTCTGCGTATGTATTTCTGTGTGATTTTCTCTATGTGTCCGTATGTGGTTGTCTGCATCTTTGTCTGTAAGTATGTGTTTGTTTGTGGGTGTCTGCATGTTTGTCTGCGTGAGTGTTTGTGTCTGCGTACGCCTGCGTGTATGTTAGTGTGTAAGCATGTATGTACATATGTCTGCTGTGCGTCTGTGTATGTGTGTGAGTGTCCCTGTGTGAGTCTGTGTGTGTCTGTGTCTGTGTGTGAGTTTGCGTGAGTGTCTAAGGACGTTTCTGTGTGAGCATGTGTGTGTCTAAATGCATGCCTGTATGTATGCCTTATGTATGTATGTTTGTATGTACGTATGTATGTATGTATGTATGTATGTATGTATGTATGTATGTATGTATGTATGTATGTATGTATGTATGTATGTATGTATGTATGTATGTATGTATGTATGTATGTATGTATGTATGTATGCATGCATGCATGCGTGTGTGTGTAAGTGAGTGGGTGAGCGTGTGTATGCGCGCGCGGGTTCTTGCATGCATTTTACAACCCATGCTTATGTTTGTGTGTTCTTTTATGAAATGCATATCATCATAACATGCTTTATTAGTGAAATACAACTGCTGTGCGAAAGATGGGTGGCTGGAAGGGCCGAATGTAAGACAGGCCCAATTTGTGACCCTTTGAAAATAAAGTTCGTTCGTTCGTTCGCTTGGAATAGATTACCTATATTTGCAATGTTGTCTCTAGTATGAACTTCGTCACTGTCTTTTGTAATTCACTAAGCGACCTGTAAAGTTTATCTTGCACCGATGTTTCTCTTGGCCAAAAATTGATATGTTGTCCCAGGTGCCAGTCCACATATGCACTTGGCTGGTTTGCCGATTAAAAATTTTATTTACATGTGGCAGTGAAGTCGATTGTGCCCTGTTCTAAGGCAAAGGATAATGACTTGCTCTGGTCTGTCCATGATATGGTAATCGTCTTGTGCCGGTGTTGGTGGCTTTCTGATTGATTTGATTATTCTCTTCTTTTGTTGATAAGAGACTGGTACATCAGGCTGTTCTTCATTTGCACCTTTCTAAGCTATTTGATCAGTTCTTTCATTTCCAGGAATTCCACAGTGGGATGGTATCCATTGCATAGTTACCTCACACCAGCTGCCTAGTTTGGAGAGTAGTGTTCGTATACCAGGTAGTTTTCCAGATTGGAGTACCGCTCTTGCATCTGTCAGAAATATCACGGGTTGTGAAATATGACGTATATTTAACAGTTTCTCTGCTGCTATTTTAACGGCTTGAACTTCTACATCATAGTGTGACAGTGCTTTCCTGTACGTATTTTGGCTGTATATCTGGTATTACTTGAATGCTCAGTATACACTCCTGCTCCTCCATTTTTGCTTGCGTTTTGTTTTGAAACATCTGTATACACACGAACCCAAAGATTATGTGGGTGTCGTCATCAAGTAGAGCTGGGGTGGCTGTTTCACACTGTTTTGTTCTTCTTTGTCGAATACTCCTTTCATTTCTGTCTGGATGTGTATAATCCTTTTTCCAAGGGGTATGATCTGGAATAGTATTTAAGGGGTTATCAGTTGCAGGCAAATCATTGGTTTGCCTGCAGAGTCGTTGGGCCTGGTGGATAAAACTGCTTCTTTTTTAGTCGCCCATCGCTTGATTTCGGAATCTTTCTTTTATAGGGTGTTCAGGCATGCTAAGAAACTTGACTGCTTATATTAGTATCTTTTCGTTCTGTCAGTGTTTGAGTCATCGCCATCTTCTCCATCACAGCTATAGGTGTTGATTTCACCCCGCTTGTTATGACTCTGAACGCTTGATTTTGCAACTTGTCTAACTTTTGCAGTGTGGTTTTTTTTTAAATGTTGAACTACATGCAGTAGACCCGTGTTCAAGGTCTGGTAGTACACTTTATTGATAAACCTCAAGTTTTTTCCCCATTTGTGTCCTATGCTGTTCCACTTGGTTTTCTTAGGATAGCGAACTTCCTTCTGGCTTTGGTTGTTGCCTTGTTGATGTGTTTTCTTTATGTTAGTCTATCATTAAACGTTACTTCGAGGTATGTGGGCTCCTTATCCTCTCTTAGTGGTATTCTATTTATCTGAACGACGCCTGATTTGTTTCGGGGAGAGGGTGAAGAGATGCAGCCATTGCATCTATGGATCTTTGTAGCAGTCGAGTGGTCACTGTTGCACATTTATTTGTGCACCAGAGTACCAAGTCGTCAGCATACATCGCAGCTTCAATACAATGGGGTAGTTAAGCAATTAGGTCGTTGATATAGACCAGAAACAGTGTTTGGAACAAAACACCACCTTGGGGAATACCATAGCGCAGCAAGACTTTCTTACTCTTAAATCCGTCTATCTATACTCGGGCTCTTCTGTTATCCAAGAATGATTTCACTCATCTGTAAATATTCCGATTCACTTTGTAGTTTCTCAGTTTCTTCACGAGACCTTCTTTCTAGACCTTGTCAAAAGCTTTCTTCAAATCTATCCATGACAAAAGCACTAGTTTCTATTTTGTGAAGGCACCCTCAATTTCTCAAGAAAGGTAAGATGTCTGATCTTCTGTGGTGTAGCAATGTCTAAAGCTTACCTGCTGTGGCGTGAAGATGTTTTCACTTTCCATGTACCACCGAAGTCTAAGGCTGACAATGCGTTTTTTTACAGAGACAGTTTTTAAGACCGACTGGTCTATAACTGGAGGAATTGGTACTGTCTTTTCCTGGTTTTAGAAGAGGTATCATGACAGCTTTTCTTAATATCTCTGGAGCTTTGCCACTGGCCCAACAATATTTTAAAAATGTGCAGCAGTTTTGTTTTGGCTGTTGTCACTAGGTTCTTGATCATATCGTTGGTTATTCCATCAATTTCAGGCGACTTTCCTATTTTCAGCTTTAATATTGCTAACTTTATTTCGCTAAACGTAAATGGTGCTGCCATGACCACGGGAATTATATCGTTATGTGATGAGTGTTGTCGTTTCTCTCGACCCTATCGCTGTTTCTGTGGACTGACATAAATGTTGCTATCTTCAGCAAATAAATCTGCAAAGAGATCAAACGCTTTTTTTTAGGAGGACTCTTTCTGAATATTAGATGAATCGAATGACATTCCTGTACTGAAAGTTATTGGTATGTGTATTATATATATATTACAGCAACAATAAAGACAAAGTCGTTTCAACAAATCTTGGACAAGTTCAATTGGAAAAGTGTGATGCAGAAAGTATAGTTCAGGAACAAAAGAAACTTTTTATCAGCAAACAATTAGACTTGAAGAACTTGGCTGCAAATACCGATAATGCCTTGGCGATGATTGGTTTCGAAACTGGCGTTTATGCCAGACTGAAGGAAAAAATCTGATCTCTATGCCTTATTAATGTGTGTGTGTCATTCTTTGCAGCTAGCAGTATCACATGCTTCATTTGAATGTTTCCTAAGGAAGTCGGAATACCGTATTACCGAAAAACATAACTGGTTTTCCAAGTCATCTGTCAAACAACAGCAATACAATAACATATAAAGCATTCAATGATGGTTTTGCAGCACTGAAAATTCTGTCAGATTGCAAGATTGCAAAACTAGATGGTTATCATTTCAACCAGCTGTTGAAAGAATTGTGAACTAATGGTTGGAGTTAAAGAAACATTTTGAAATAACAAGACAAAGTGAAAAGTGCTACACAGCTGAAATACTATATGGAATGTAGTCATGAAAAAATGTGGCAATCCTTCTCTTTTTACAATGGAAGTGCAAAAAGTTAATAAACTTCAAATCTAAACATGTTGATAAAGTTAAATTACTTGACGATCTCACTTTTCTATTTCACTCAGTTGGTAAAAGACTGGTGTTGCCAACTTCTAAAGCTGATTTGCTCACTTGCAACTTAGAGAGCTTTTTGGCTTCTACGCCATACTTTGAATATCAAATCAAAAACTGATGATTTAAAAACAAAAAGACTTAGCAGAAAATGTAAAGAACAACTTAAGAAAGAGCTGTTAAGATTTCCTTATCTCATTATTCAAGAAACTGAAGCAGAGACCTCCTGAAAATCTAGATGTATTGAAAAATATTTCACTCTTTTCTGTAAGCAACATACTTCAGCTAGTAAAGGACATACCTAAATAGTGTAAAGTTATAAAATTGTTAGAGGCTACTGATAATAGTGTGGCAGAAGCAGAATGTCAATTAACCAAAATAAACTTGGTTGACAGGACACACAAAACAGAAACTGAAGCGTTCTGGAGTGAAGTGAGACAATTTAAAGATTCCTCAGGAAACAGTCCATTGAATGTGCTATGTCCGTCATGATACTACCCCATTCAAATGCTGATGTAGAAAGTTTTCAGTGCTATGAATTATATCAAATCTCACCTCATATACAGGATGAAACTTGATCTCTTAAATACTATCATGACAATAAAATTTGGCCTGATGAGAGCTAAGTTTATCCTGTGGATTTTGTGGGACCGCCATCAATGAAGATGAGGACATGATCCTATAGGGTAAATCATGTCAATAGCTATGTAATTTGTGACTTTACAATTAGGATGTTTTTTTTTCTAGAAGTTTACCGCTCAAATCTAGATATTTCTATATATTTTTTGACCCGTTTCTATATGTTTTATGTGAAAGAAAAGTGGCAGCACTGCCCCCCTCGTTTCTCGGTCTGTGTGCAGCATGTCCCCATGCTTAGATTGACGCCCTGGTATATGGCTATTGTCTTTGTCTCCTTGCATACGTTAATGCAGTCACCACAACATTTTAAGTGACATGACACTCCTGATTTGTATCCAGTAGCTTTCTCATTTATGATCCTTCGTTTCTAGTAGGCTCCTTTAACGCGTCTGTTACCTCATCTTTCCCATTTTGAGCAACTGGAAGTTTGTTGCGTGTTTGTGGGTGTGTTTTGTTGTTGCCTTCTGCCACTCTATTGTAAACAATAGTAATATTTCTTTATAACTTTCCTATTTGTACTTGTCTCCTCTACGAAAGACAGGTATTAATAATAAGTCTTTTCCTTCATAAGGTACTTCTGCTTTCTTGCAAATTTGTTGTAATAATTCGGGTATCTTTAAATTCAATGCATAACCGCCTTCTTTATAAATTCATCAGCAATTCCACTGGAACCATTGCTATAAAGCTGTACTATGTCAAAGTCGGCCTATGTGGCTTAGGCGTTGAAACGCGCTTAGGTGCCAGGTTCAATCCCAGCAGCAGACGGTTTGTCTTGCCTTGGTTTCCACAATGGTATCGACAGCTGACCGCTCAGGAGCAATGGCAAACTACTGAAAGTAATATTTGCTTTGAAAAACCACAACAACTAAAAAAATGCAGGGGTTGGTTCTGCAACGTCCTGCAACTAACTTTTTTTAACCTATGACAAATCAGGCTCGCAATAAATTTGGTACACATATTAGTTTCTCTTCCTGTGAAAAATTATTGATTGCAGTTTCACAATTTCACCACCCAATGGGTATTCTTTCCATCTGTTAAGCATTTCCTCACTGTTTCTTCTTCTTCATATTACGGTATTATCTTTTAAATTATAAACGACGCGCTGAAACCCGAATTTGACTGGGCTTTGTTCTCCATTTGATGATTAGCTCCCATATGTTTGACTATACTGCTAAGCTATGCTAGACATTGTAAATTTGAAATAATATAACTAATAGGATGTTGCAAAACAAACAACGTCCGTTCAGAATTCACACTATCTGTAATTTCTTAGCTGCGGCTCCCCATGCCTGTTCTACTCATTAAGTCCACCATGGAGGCTGCACAAAAGCAGAGATGGTGGTTTTGCTGCAAATCCTCTGTCGAAGGCGTCCAAGAAGGGTACTGTCCTTCTCATACTTAAAAGTCTTGCGTGTTTTCACAGCCCTGATCTTGCTAGCTTTAGAAATCAAGACTGAGCATGGCATATGGTCACTCCCGTGATAGCCTAGGACACTCCATTTTGTGTCCAGCACTGCTGACTGGGTAACAAACGCTAAATCAATGGCAGTGTCTGCATCACCAGGTCTCATTGCCATTCTAGTTGGCCTACCGTAAATTAAGACAGACTACGTCTGCATCCACCATAGCCTCCGCTAAAACCTTTCCTTGCCTATTTTCTTCACTACTGTCCCATGCTCTATTCCGCGCATTGAAATCCCCACAGATGAGAAGCCTATTACCAAGTATTTCCTCCAACTCTTTGACCCAGTCTTAATGGGGGTTTTTTGTGACAAGAGATTCAACAGCAGTGTAAACATTATCTAAATTCCAGGTTGTTCCTGCATTATCTATATGTATAACCTGAACCTCGAGTGTACAATGATTCCACCGGCCCTTGTTAAGAACCCCATGCTTCAACCAATTTTTCACCAGCAGACACTGCCCATGTCCTTCCTGTCCAGAAGAATTATGTAACTAATGTATCCAGGATATTTGTAGCTATCTATGTTTAATTCCTGCAGCATGATGATATCAAACTCATAAATCAGCCTCTCCAGTACAGGTCCTCTCTGCCTAGCACTACGACAATTCCAGTAACCCACTCTAATATCCAAGACGCTCCGTTTGTCGCGTGACTCTCCGGTCTCTGGCTCTCCTATTTCTATGCATTCTCCACTCTCCATTTCCTCGTCTTCTCCTTCTAACACTCTCTCTGTTGCCACCTGAAGATGGTATCTAGCACAGAGCACGCACTCCGTAGCTCCAGTGTTGATTCTTTTTATAACTCATCACATTTATAATTATATTTATACATTGATAATAATACATTTATAACTAATTATAAAAGCAACAAACAGAAGCAGTAAAAATAGGCCCAAGCACAGCGAGATACCTCAAAGGATAAATGTGTTTGTTGCAAACAAAGCCTGCGACGTCAGCAAGAGAAACGTGGGCGGTGAAGATGAAGAGTGACGTCTAATATCGCGGACCAGATTTGAACGCTGAAGTCGGCCGGTTAATGTACACTGTTGTTAGTCCAGTCCTCAAATTGGACTTAGTGACGTCAGCGTGCCAAGGTTACGTGACGCGTGCCTCTAAATATAACGGCTAGGAATTCGTGACGATTTTATGAACACTTTAAAATGGTGATGCCAAGTGTTCTTGTGTGTTACAGGTTGTAAAAAATGGGGTTTGTTAAAGGTCACTCGCGTGATTGTGCGTGTGTGTGTGCGCGAATATGTGCTTTTAAAAATCTTTTTATGGTATTTGAAGAAAATATTTTTTTAACGTATATAGTGTTGTGCCTAAAATGGGTACAAAGATGGCTGTCCTGGGGAAGTAAAGACGACCGGCGTAATGCTGACCACATTACCCGCCCAGTGCCGATTGGTCTGTAAAAATATGGGACGCTCCTCCCATATGCCCGATGTACCTAAGGCGGGAAAAGAGATCTTTCCTTTTTACTTCACTTTATATGGTGGAAGACTTTGTATGCGTGATATTAATAGATAATGTGAAAAGTATATAGGTCTACACATAAATTTGTAGATAATGTGAAATTTATATAAGTCTAAACAGATACATTTATTTTTCAAAACTTCAACAAGATTTGTTTGCTGAGCGGTAGGAATAGTCCTTCTGCCTTAAATGCAGAATATAAATCCAATCAGATATAAACTCCCTAAATATTCTGAATTTTTCTGAATTGGAACCCACTCTTTCAGTTTAAAAAAAAAGTAAAGGTCCATTTTACAAGTCTTTATGTTATAGGGCATATAGGGTTAGACTTATATTTTTATAGACCAATCGGCACAAGATGAGTGATGTGGTCAGCATCATGCCGGTCGCCTTCTTTACTTCCCGGGAGTGCACCCTGTACCCACTCAAGGCTGGGTCGACCTGGTAGTCAAGGTCATTTTTTTTAAGTCTGGCTCCACCCACTCTACCTAGTTAACATTCAATTTTAGCGAAGCTATCGCCAGTGACCAGAAGTCCGGATACAACTGTAGTGACTTTGTTTCGTGTTAACTGTTTTCTTTATTTTTCATGTAATCTAGCCACCTTTACAAACTGCTTCAGTGAAACAATGTGACTACAACTTCACACACTATATAAGAAATAATATATCGGATGTTGTAACAAGCCACTAAACTCAAAGTACCTTTCTTCCACGACTGGTAGGATGCTGTTAAAAACGCCAGGCAGACAATCGAAACAGATCACTAACTATACGTTATTAGACAAAACCTTTCGAACACCCTGTTGCGTCTTTCTTGTGCACTCATTCAACATATTCCAGTCAACGTCCAGATGTTGTCCATGAACCTGTAATCTTGAGGCTTGCATTGTATGTATTCTATAAAAATTGAGCTTTGTTCTATTATGCTCTCGAAGTTCCTTACTGTATCACTCACTAATCGTCCCATCACTGGTCACTTTGTCTTCTTTGTTTTGTTTTCTTCTCTTGGCATGATGTTCTTTCCGCTCTTGTATGCTGTGACAGATGGCCGCCGGGTCGTACACGTCCACGTCTAATGACCACCGACACGGTCTGCTTATAAATGAGGAATCCTTAAACGACGAATAGGCACAAAGACATTAAACCGCGATTCAGTGATCAGTTGTATTCTTTAATAATACAGCATTTTGCAGACAGGACATTCAGCAACGTAATAATAAGATTGCATATGATATGGGACTGAAACCTCTGAAAGCTGTAATTCAATAATGAAAATTATCATAGTTAAGTCCACGAAGAAACAACCTAGCACTCTCTTATAGCACAATACTAGATTTTCGTGTGTAGAAAGTCTCAAAGCTTTACAAATGAAAAAGAATATTTATGTCCGTTCGTGACGTATGAGTTTCTTGTAAGCAGGTCGTAATACTGCTCCACTGTAGTTTGGTCAACCTTATTTCTCATATAATCTTCCTTTCTAACATCTATGGTTTCCTTGGAGGTCTCCCCTACAGAATCCTTTTGGTTGTTTAACATCGTTCCTCAAAAAGTATGTCAAGAGGTCTGTCATTTAAGCGCGCTTTACCGGCCTGGTTCAGCCTCATATTAAAATCGTTTCATATCTTTACAATCAAGGAACCAACGGAAATTATGACCATAAACAAACTATGGAGAGTAAGACCAGGCTACTGGAAATACAAATCCAGCAGCCCTATGTGCACCAAGTACTGGGAATACAACAAAGTCGAACACTACATGCTAACATGCGTGAAGTGCGATTCGCACAGAGCTGACCTAAAAGGTCCTCGTTTTTTCTTAAAGGACAACCTGAAAATTTTTTACTTAATTTTCTTTCATTACCTGCCGTCTTTCTTTTGTGAAACACAGGCTATTTGTATTATGCTCCCCTACAGTCATTGCTTATGTTCAACTGATCTCATTATAAACTAACTACATAATAAAATCATGGACAATAAACATTACTGTAAGGCATCCTTTCTTGGCGCATTTAATGTTCTTTAACGGTTGCGGATTCTTACAGCTGTAACTTACTGCATTGGTTCTTTATTATACGCAGATCTTTGTCACCAAAGTTGAACTGAAACAATAATTATTATTATATTATTGCTTCACATTTCACATTTCACATTATTAAATGCTTTTTCTGTCTACGAAGCAATATATATATATCACCAGTTCTGGTTATGCCTAGTGGCACATGAGGCTTCAGAGAGGACTTTCCATGCTTTCCTCATGTCCTGTGCAATCTTCAGTGCAGTTTTCCATGTCAAAGATGCCGCACTCAGGTCACTTTACATCGTTTGTCTCCATGATGTTTTTGGGCGCCCCCGTTTTCTCTTTCCCTCTGGTGTCCATGTGAAAGCTGTTTTAGCAGGTATATCAGCAGTCATTCTCATAACGTGGCAAAGCCAATTCCATCTAATCTTGGTAATCATACTGTCTAAAGTTTCTTGGTTTGTGGCTTGAAGTAGTTAAGTGTTTGAGATTGTATCTGGCCAGAAAATTTTGATAATTCTACGTAGACATGTGTGGTGGAAACAATGTGACTACAACTTCACACACTATATAAGAAATAATATATCGGATGTTGTAACAAGCCACTAAACTCAAAGTACCTTTCTTCCACGACTGGTAGGATGCTGTTAAAAACGCCAGGCAGACAATCGAAACAGATCACTAACTATACGTTATTAGACAAAACCTTTCGAACACCCTGTTGCGTCTTTCTTGTGCACTCATTCAACATATTCAAGTCAACGTCCAGATGTTGTCCATGAACCTGTAATCTTGAGGCTTGCATTGTATGTATTCTATACAAATTGAGCTTGTGTGCATCCTTTTTGGTCATTCTCCAGCATTCCGCTCCATAAAGAAGAACTGGCAAAATGATGCTCTTGTAGAGTGGAGTTTCGTTCCTCTGCAGTAATTGTTGGATTTCCAGATTTGCCTCATCCTTCCAAAGTAGCTCTCACTTTGTTCATGAGTGACTGTATGGCTTCCTCTGTCCCTCCCAGTAGGGACACCACACTGCCAAGATATGTGAAATGTTCTACATTTTCAAGTGATTGGTTACTTATGGTCACTGGTTGTTGGTTTGGACTGTTTGTCATGATCTTAGTTTTCTTTGTATTTATTCTCACTCCCACCATTTCTGCTGTGAAGTGTAGTCTGTTACTTTTCTCTTGTATATGTTCATGTTTATGTGATAGGAGTGCTATATCATCTGCAAAATCAAGGTCCTCAAGCATGGTGAATGGAGTCCATCGTATGCCTCTTAATGTCCTGTCTACTGTGTTCTTTAGTATCCAATCAATCACAAGGTTGAAGAGGAGAGATGTCATAACACATCCCTGTCTTACACCTGTCTTTACTGGGAAAGATGTAATTTTCTATACTGCAGGAAAAGTCTTTATAGAAGAGAGCAATTATGTTGACTATTTTTTCTGGAATTCCATAATGTCGTAAAATTTTCCACAGACCGTCTCTATGGACGCTGTCAAAAGCTTTCTGAAAGTCCACATAATTAATATATATATATACCTCTCTGCCATTCATTGCATTGTTCTAAAATGTTACGTATGGCGAAGATGTGCTCAGTTGTTCCTCTGCCCTTTCTGAATCCTGCTTGTTCCACTCGTAGGCATTTATTTATCTACTCCTTTTTCAAGCCGCATTATGATGATTTTACAAAATATTTTGCTTGGTACCGAGAGTAGAGTAATTCCCCTCACCTTTGCAGTCTGTTAAGTCTCCTCTTTTGGGGATTTTGACTATTGTTCCTTCAGTCCAGTCATCAGGCACACTTCTTTTTCCCAAATATCCTTGAACAATGGTTCTAGAATGCTAGCAGTTGTGTTGGAATCTACTTTGAGAAGTTCTGCTGGCAGTTCGTCTTTGCCTGGTGCTTTGTTCTTTAAAGTGTGGATAGCTTTAAGGATTTCTTGTTTGCTTGGTGGTTCAGTAATAATGTCAATGTCCTGAAAGGCTGGTTGAATATCTGGGGGATTTTCAGGATCAGGTTTGTTCAAGAGATCGGAGAAGTGTTTATTCCACTGCACGTCTTGTTTTTGTTCTGTGGCGAGCAGTCTGCTTTGGTTATCTCTGATAGGTCTGCTGTGATAATTGTTTCTGTTTCCGCAAATTTGCTGGGTAATTTTGTGTAGGGTTTGTAGATCATGGGCTTTAGCAGCATTTTCTGCTGTTTCTGCAAGATTTTCCATAAATCTTCTCTTGTCAGCTCTGGCACTTTTCTTTGTCATTTTATTTAGTTCGTTATATTCTAACATTAGTTTGTCTTTCTGACGTTCTGATTTAGTGTGATTTATGAGGCTCTTTATTCTTTTTCGCTTGGCAATATAGTCCATGGTTTGACTACTTATCCATTCTTTGTGGTCTTATTTCCTGGTTCCTATTATGTTATTGCTAGTTGATTTCATGGTAAACAGAAATGGCGTGGGTCCCTACTCGATGTGCGTGACAAAAGAGGAGCAGATGTGGGAAGCGATCATCACCTTGTAGTCGCTCTACTGCGACTTAAACTCAAAAAAGTTCACACGCAAGTTAAGACACAGACAGCACGTTACAATGTTAACCTTTTCAGAGAAAAAGACATTGCCACTAAATTTATAGTAGAACTCAAGAATAGATTTCAAACCCTATCAAGTGACCCAGAAACTCCAACTACAATCAGCATTCAATGCAGATGGAACCAGATCAAAGAAACATATAAATCAAGTAGCAAATAAAAATTTTGGTCTGGATATACCATTACGGAAAGGCACATGGCTGAAACCAGCCTTTCAGACGGATCTTTCTGTTTCTATACTACTGGTCTCTCAAGTTGACAAGCATTCAATTTTGCCAAGCAAAGCTTTTGGCATGTCGAAGACTACAACTGTGGAGTGGAGCAACTACATACGTGAGGTTTGTGCTTATAGACTATTTTTTCAACCTGTAGTGATCGGCGGAGAAAATAAAAAGCTGAAATTATTGATAGGCGGAAAAACCATGTGGGACGAGTGTTTCCACAACAGTGGATATTTGGTGGCGTCTGTTGCGAAAAAAGGCGAATGCGTTATGTACGGCTTTTCAGATAGAAAAGCAGAGACGCCTCTGTCGATTTTTAGCAGAAACATAAGACCTGGCCTGACAGTTAACTCCGAGAAAGAAAAAAAACAAAACATGCTGTTGTCAAGTGCCGGCGACATCGAGTGTCCTATTTCCCAAATAACTCCAAAACTCCACAACTGGCCCAAACAACAAACCATCTACGTCCCATAAGCCCAAAACATCCACAACAGACCCTAACCCCAACCCACCTACGTCCCACGAGTGAAAAAAACAACAAATAAAAACCACCCACAATACGTTATCCGCCTAACACACAGAAAAATAAACAGAAACCATCCATAACAACTTCATCCTCCTGACTGCACCAACATGAAACCATCCACATAAACTCCATCCTCCCGATTGCATCAACATACACACATACACAGGAAAAAACAACAAACTCGACACAGCACATACACAACTATACCACAAATAAAATGCCAAAAAGTGGACAACACCCATGACTGTCCAGGTCTGTAAAATTTATATGTTTGGGAGCATTATTCTGACAAAACCGCCATATATACCAAACTATGAACGAAACTTAAATAATAAAAAGTATATACACAATTGTTCATTTTCTGCTTATACTTTTATTCACGGTTGAGTGTTTCACCTTTACTGTAATTATAGGGGCATATACTACTACTGTAATTATAGGGGCATATACTACAGGGGGGGGGGGCGCAAACGGTGCTTTCCCGATATCTCTCCCAGGATGACGTCGCAGGACAGTCCATTATTTTCGAGGGTGGTAAGAGCAGGTTTCTCGGCTTTCTTATGCTTTTAACTACCCCAAAACATCTAGAATTGGGCCTAATACCAATCCACCTAGTCCACGAGAGAGTGCAGCTTACATCCCACGACTGCATGCAGCCTAGGTCCTACGACTGCATGCAACCTATGTACCACCCCCTAAAATATTCGACTGTCTGTTTGAGGGACGATTTTGGGATATGGCCGAATTTAGTCAATTTGTGGTAAAATCTTGCAGCTACAACATCTCCATACATACAGTATTAATAATGGCGGCTGGCGGTCGATAGCTAACTACCTTAACTTAAAAAGAAAGATTAAACTGTTGGAAGGGATTAAACCATTGTAGGAAGAAGAAAGTGGATAAAGGTAAGGAATATGGTATTTCAAGTTAGACGCTTTCTGGCACTTTAAAGCGTAAAGAACGCTACAGAATACTGTTTTTCGAGTGTCAAATCAAGAGTGAGAAACAGCGAGCTAGACTGAACAGCGACATGCCATTTTGTTGATACTGCCCTCTTAAAGCGGTTCACTGTGCTAAGGTCGGCAAATGTAACCCTAAAGGAGCAAATAATTATTTCAAAAGCAGAAAAATGGTAAACGTCTTGGAGGTAAGACAGACTGGAAATCTGGCTGGCTGGATCGTTTAAAAAAAAAACGCCACTGCATATGACTGCCTTATATACCTAACTGTGAACGGAAATTATACATAAAAAAAGAATATAAACGATTATCCGTCTTATGCTTATATTTTCCCCCCAACTACTATTGTAACTACAGGGGCATACGCTACAGGGGGACATAAACAATTAACAGAAGAGAACCAGCCAAGATCTACAGAGGAAGGGCATTCACTAGAGGGTTATCCACAGAAAAGCTGATGATGACGACAGCGGAGGTTAGAGAAAGAGAAAGAGAGAGAGAGAGAGAGAGAGAGAGAACCCACATATTTAGAACAACTAACAGGAGAAGACAGAGGACTAGCCGAGAGCTACGAGGGAGGGGTCACACCAAAGATAATGATGATGGTAGTGACAACGGAGGCTAGGAACACACACAGAGAGAGAGGGAGAGAGAGAGAGAGAGAGAGAGAGAGAGAGAGAGAGAGAGAGAGACAGACAGACAGACAGACAGACAGACAGACAGACAGACAGACAGACGACAGACAGACAGACAGACAGACAGACAGACAGACAGACAGACAGACAGACAGACAGACAGACAGACAGACAGACAGACAGGGACCTACACATATACAGAGGGTACCTCGTGGACCAAACAATTAAAAGCAGAGGACAAAGAACCAGCTAGCTGCTGCATGGAAGGGGCAAACACTAGAGGGGTATCCACAGAGAGGGCACAGTATGATGATGATGATGAGACTTCCAAACACATACACGTCATACAAATTTTCAGCAGCTTCGATTAGTATAAGTATCATATAGGGGAAGCATTCTATATAGAGGGGTACCAAACAATGAACAGGAAAAGACAGAGGGCCACCATTTGTGCGAAGTCTTTTTTTTAAATGTTTTTTTTTTAGGGGTCGCTGCTGAATCAACATTGACTTCAGTATAGGATGTCGCCATCTTGGGGAAAACCAGTCACAGCCTGACCCTTGACCTAGTAGGAGCCGCGTAGGATTCCAGGATCCTAAAATACGTTCCACATACCACGTTATATACTACTCATGACCACTAGCCCTCGCCTCTGCCAACGGAAAAAAACATGGTTTCAACAGCTTATAAAATAACAATTTACTCTTAGGCATTCCAGATGTTTTAATTGCCAGTGTTCACAACACAGCCGATGTCACTGCTAACCTATCTCCAGCCTACAGATATCGCACCTGACCCAAAGATGACCGCAGTTAAAGGTATGGAACCTAGGTATGCTCCACCCTCTCCAACTTTGTCACTACGACTTACAAGTTCACATCTCCTCCACAATCAAACCTACAAATGTAGAGACAAGGCGCGTGCTCACCCTAAGAGTGTGAGCAGTCAGCCAGTGGTGTGTGTATTTTTAATCCATGAATCAGCTTGAAGTGAATGGATGCATTTTAAAAACGTGTGCAGCAATATAAATTCTTTACCGATTCATTCAGTCATTCATTCACTCATTCATTCATTCAAAATAACTGGCAACTATATGCAAAAATTAATGGTCAGGAAGCGTCTTAGCTATAAACTGCTATGCCCGTCTTCGGATTTCCCACTATTTATTACATTATTATATATATTACAGAGTGAAAATTATACAGTTAAAACTGATCACTGGAGTTTTATTCTGTGATAAAAAGCAAAAGCATAGTGTTGTTTCCCTTTCAGATAACGCTAGCACCGCATCCACAGGAGATCCCCCCCCCCCCCATTTTCGTTCTAGGCCGCCCCAGGCAAAAATGGCAGTCCTTTTCAGGGTTGCCTGATCCACTCCCAAAAACTGGAAACAGCCAATAAAAACCCGCCAAGCCAGACCATGCTGAAACGATGGAATCAAAGAAATTAAACAGACGAAACTGATCGCCAGAAAAAAAATCCTAATCAGATAGCAAAGAGCAAGTCCTCAATATAGCAGGCCCTCCGGCGGCTCAAAGAGGACGAAGTTTGCAATTTTTTTTTTTTTTTAAATCAGATTCGGATCGCATACACTGCAAGAGTCCTTTACAGGGCTAATTGGTGGCAAGGCCATTTTAAATGGAGCAAATAACTTTGTCACAATTATAACATATAGCTCTCTATTCAGTGTTGCTGGTTAAACGTGACGATTTTTTTTAAGCAAAACAAGACAAGCGTCTGTATATCATGCACTATGGTCAAAGTTTACAGCTAATCATAGGTGAGAAGAATCTACCGTACGTTCTCCCAGAGGAAAAAAAACCTGAATTATACACCAACTGTGCAAATGATAAGTCAGGCTGTTGAAAAAAAAAAAACATTTTTAGTCACAATCAAGAGGACTGAAATCAAGCTAAAACACAAATTACAAGAAACGCAGACAGGTTCATTTTGCTTCTTCACGCTCACCGGCTGTAAACTTCGGCAGAAAGTTCTGGTTGTTCGTCCCTTTATGGACTTTGGTTTTATTCTTTAACTTGAGTTTTGCGTTGCGCATCCACATCTACAGATCTGGTATATCTATATGGAGACGGTTCTGCGCCTCAGGTAGATGCACTTTGACTGCGAAGAAAATAGACTGCTTAGTCGCCTTTTACAACATGACTAGGAACCAACAAGGGGATTAAGCGGGTTTCAAATCGGGCTTAGGAACCACAGCAATTAAACAATGGTGGCAAAGTTATGTGAATAAACACCAACACAATACACAAATCAAAATGGTATAGAAAAAATTGCGAAAATTAACTTTCAAAAAGTATCCGACAAGGATATGCCTTGCATGCGCGCCGCCGAGTCGTCGCAAATTTGCGGGAGGGGGGGGCCTAAGGTCTCCCTTTTCAGTGCACATATTTAAGGCAAAAAAAATATTAACAGGAAGGGGAAGGCTTGTGTTTCCACAAATTATGAAAACACAAGGGGGTGGGGCACCTAACCCCACACCCTTTCTTCCCTATATCACGCCGTCCTCACCACGTAACACGTTTTCTAGGCATATAATTAATTAGGTGGTGGGGAATGAAGGAGCGGAAGCTCTTTGAGACCCCCCCCCCCTTCTCCCGCCCCTTCCAGAGGAGAGCTGAGCGACTCCCGAAACCCATTAATTTTGTAAGGGAGCTAAGATACCCCTACCCCTTTTTTCTTTCTCGAGTTTTCCCACCCCTAATCATGCATATAAAAAATCTTTTAAAGTATTGTATTTGTTAATACATTATATATTATTTTAAGTATTTATATACTTTGCCCTTCGCATTATTTTTATTATTATTATTATTATTATTATTATTATTATTATTATTAATACTATTACTGATATGCTGAATGGCAAATAAATATAGTAACATACTTGAAATATTATAAAATGCATATGCATGTACTATAAAGACATTTCTATACATGGTTAACAGAGCTTCTTAGTTCCCTAATGAATTAATCAAGTAACAGAAAGTATTGTGAACGGCACTCATAGAAAGAAGTAGAAAGATAGAAGAACACACTAGACAACATAAAAATCGAAAGCTATAGTTACCGTGCCGGGAATTGAACTGGGGGTGGACACTTTAAAAAATGGAGGGGGGGGGGTTCAAGGGGCCTGAGCACCCAGGTTCCGATGCTCATGCTGTCTCGTCATTTGCAGGCCCTAAAGAATGAACTTATGACATCTCAAGAGGAAATGGCACATGACAAGTGGGCAGACCGGCGTTATTTATGCAATTACTTGGGAGTAAATAATGTGAAAGTTGATGTACGATGATGATGTCCAAATGGCGTATGTATGTATGTATGTAAGTTGTACCACAAAAGGAAATCAAACAAAGCAATAAACACCTGGTGACACAAAGTGCCACCGTGCAGATAAAGATCACCAGTAGAAAGGTCCAGGCTAAATTCAGGGCCCCGGCAGAAGCCGAGTGGGGCTTTAATTTTAAAAAAAATTGCATTCCACAAGGGGACGACTTTTAATCATATGTATTCATTATTGTGTACTTTTAATGTTGTAGAAATTATGGGTCTTCGTGTAAATTAACGCTCAATGTCTTATTCCGCTAACTGTGTACCTCATGCATTCACTCACTCATCGACAAATACATAAACCGTAGTATGAACTTTAAACAGCTGACTGTCAGGATCACGCCTGATGAACAAAACAATATTCTAGACAGTGTACCATACCTATAGCAATATCCTCAGAAAACCCCTTTGCATGATGTCGAAGTTAACTCACAAAACTATAGTCTATTGACAATGACGACAAGATATTCATTGTCCGTTGCACACTCACTGCCAAGGGAATAGCTAATGAATCGCGACACGCAAACACAGAAGGTCATAACACAGTGACAGAGATGTACAGAAATCACAAGCCGACACCCAGTGTTTTCAACTATGACTCAGGAGATAACAATGCATTCCTAGCTAAACTCAAGCCAAATGCGACCTGATTACAAGTCTGTGTAGACACGAACTAGCAAAGGTCGTCAAGTACCATAGTGACTATGTCTGCTGTCATTTTTCGGCCGCGTTGTGGCTTTACACTGCTAAATTTTTCTATCAGATGTGTTTATGTATTTATGTTATCTGTGAAACAACGCGATATTCCTCGCTAGTATTTAAACGAATGAATAAATAAATAACTGACATCAATGCACTTGGGACATTCCCACACGTGCTCCGTCCTTTCCTCGGTAGGCAACCAAGACATCAGATATTGATACTTTAGTGAGTTTGTAACATTCTTCTTTCTCTTCTAGTCCATGCATGCCAATCATTTCTGATACAGATGCCCCCCCCCCCCCCTTCTCCTCCATGAATATACAAGTTTGACATCTATCTTTTCGGCGCTCTTCCCCTCCACCTTTCCTGTTGTCACGATGTTTGATGCGGGCTACACGTTCTCTCTGTGAGTTTACCTCTCTCAAGACAGCACTGCTATATGCCCCGTGTCGTAATTTTCTTAAACTCAACGGTAGCCACAGTTTATCTATCGGTTGTTCGCATCCATATATTATGATTGGCCCATTATTTAGGGTCAACCGAGTCTTTATTTATTTATCTTTCCTTATCATCTACCATGCCGAGCTTTACAGACGATCATACTTTCTCTATTAACAATGTTCTTCATAAGTTATACCGCTAATCTCTCTTGTCGCGCCATCCTCGTTTCCATAATTTATGTCAGTCTCGAACACCCTGAAACTACTGTGATGCCACAACATTCACCGATCATATTCATCATGTGTGTGTGTGTGTGCGTGTGTGCATGTGTGAGAGAGAGAGAGAGAGAGAGAGAGAGAGAGAGAGAGAGAGAGACGGAAAGAGAGAATTGGCCTCTTGAATAGCTACTATCTTCTCAGCAGTTTACCAAATTTGTAGCACTCTAATGAGGGAGGGCTTCAATGTTGTAGCAATATGGTGTGTCGCTGCCTGAATGGCCTGCTCAAATTTTTTTCAACTGTCTACATTTCTGTATTTTAGATCCTCTCTCTTAAGTAAGGTTAAGTTAAGTTGAGTCAAGAATTAACATCACAGCACTCAAGGCATCCCCATGCATGCTCCGTCTTCATCTTCAGCAGCCAGCGCAGCATTCCAATACTGATAGTACCAGTTACAATCTGGTTAAATGTCCGTTTTGCCTTTCCTCTGAGTGTGGTCAGCCTGCCAGACCCTCTGGTTACACTCAGGTGCCTCATTCTCTCTAAGCCATAATAATATATCTTCTTTCTACACTGATTCGGTTGCTTGTTCTCAAAGAGCCTTGACCACATCTGACTTGTCATGTATCAATTCACCACCCAGTGGTGCAGATCCAGCCAAACTGTCTGCTTGTTCATTAACCACCGTGCTGGCATAGCGTGGAGAAAAGCTCCAAAGTATCCTCACTACCCGTGACCTTTCCAGTGAAGCTTGCCACTCTGCTCGAAGCATACCTGTCTTCACCCTTTTCAGTATGCTTTTAGACATGTGTATGCATCTTGTTCTCTAGCCACCGGACAGCTGCAGTTACCGCCTCCACCTCCATTCTCATGCTAGATGTTGTGATGTCATATGCTAGGCTGTCTTGCACTTAAGATTTTCTATTGGCTTTCGCTTTGAACCCACAGGCACTTCTCTTTCCTCCCAGCACCGAACCATCTGTATAGATAATCAGATCACCCGCGGCGTGAATTGTCGTGAATCAACTGTTGGACTTCAAGCTCAGTAGAACCCGCTGGCCACTCTCTGCACACCGGGCCCAGTGTGATCATAACCCTATACAGGTCAGACTTTTCCGTTGTGCTCTGACCCACTACTTTCCTCGCCCAATGTTCTCCTGCATGCATACTAATCTTATCGTGTCTTCTGCTTCAGCCATCCACGATTTTCCCCTTGTCAGTTTCTGACCGTTGCCTGCAACTAAAGCTTCATACAGAGTGTTCCTTGTCTGCAGCTACTCTGAGGTATGATTTAACCTGCAGCACCTTTAGCCCATCTGCAATAGTCGGCCATGCAAGGATGTATAGCATGCACACAATAGGGGTGTCCTTTGTACAACCGAAGATCAGCCGCATAGCTACATTCTGTTTGCGCTCCAGTTTCTCTAGCTGACTCTTCGAGACAGTGAGTAACCCCGATCCATAATCAATCACTGAGAAAATTAAGTGCTGGTAAAGTGTGAACAGCATTCTCTGCTCCACGTCCATCGCTGCCATAATCTTTAGTGCATTTAGACCTTTTTGAGCCCTTGTCACAACTCCCTCTATGCGATCCTTTAAAGACAAAAATGTGTCAAAGGTGATTCCCGGGTTGTCTCTTTTGATGTCCCTGCCATTTATTTTGAGCCTGGGAACATCAGCTCTAACAATCCCGTTGTCTAGAGAAGTCCACAGGACGGTTGCCTTTTCTGGGTTAATTACAGCACTCATCTCTGTACACCAGTCGATCACCTTATCTACTGTTGCCTGTAACTCTTCAGATATTTGATTCCGATCTCTCCCAATCCTATATACAAGAACATCATCTGCAAATATCAATATTCTGCTAACTCCATGTGTTTCTAGGCAGGCAATCTTTATCGTAAGAAGATTGAAAAATACAGGTGAAAGTGCAGATCCATGTGGCAGTCGTGGAGCTATGATGAACGGTTCAGGAGTCCATGAACCCAGGCGGAGAGCTACCTGGCGAGTAGACAAAACGGCTGCTATCCAATTCACCAACCAAAGACATATTCCCTGAGGTATGATGTGAGGTATGATGACATAGTAGTTACTGCTAGTCGGGACTGGTTATCGAGACAGTGGTCCAGATTAGTAGTGATCAGGCAGGAAATCCTAGTATTTTATGTGCATATTTCTGATATAATCTTTGCTAATCGTGGCTTAGACGATCTGAAGAACAAAAAACTCAGCGGCTCTAAAACTTCATTTATATATATATATACGATCTACCCCTCCTGCTGGAAGGGTAACGCCTCCCGATTTGTCACTTTTTTTTTACCTGTCACTTGGCGGCTCGGTTGAGGTTCAGGTCACTTGACACGAAGACAGATGCAGGTCAAAGGGAGGCTTTAGTAGTTTGAGGTCACCAGGTGGCTCGGATGAACCTATGGTGAAGCCTTGTTAAGGGGCAGATAGAGCAGATGATCCAAGGGTTTCAGGGGCGGCGATGAGCAGGGGCGGGAATTACAGGGGTCGTTCTATTGATTATATAGTAAAATAAGAAAATTATGGGTACTCATTGGCTTGACGGCAGGGGACAAAAAGTATAAATGTTATAAAGGAGAAACTTAAAAATGTGATAAAATGGAGCAATATGACACTAGACTTGGAAAAGTTATATAGTTTAATAGAAGAAGATAGTGGTAGTGATTGGCTTTGCTGAGGGGGCTTAAAAAAAGCACATATGTTATATAGCAAAATATGAAAACTGATTATAGGGGTGGGTGTCAGATAGGGCTCGGGTGGTGGTTTGTGATTAAACAACAGCACCATCATCATCAAGTGCCATGCCAACATGCAAGGGTCTCTCCAGGATCTGTTTTGGTGTAGCTGTTAGATGATGAGCAGTGGTTATAGTGGAATACAACAGTGTACACTTGTATATATTTCCCCGCCACAAAGCTAATCAGTAGCTCTAGTTTTCTTTATTCTACTATATAATCCCTAAAACTGCTCCCGTACTGCCCGCCACTGCTCATCACTGACCCTGAAACTCTCTGATCCTTGGCTCTGTCTGTCTCACTTATCCAATAATATATGATAACATTATCATAATGTGCCATGCCGTAACGCCTAGGTAGTCACAATTCATTATAATAACCGTCATCATCTGAATAATTGATTTCCACTTATGGGGTTAAGAGTTGTGGCTGATACTGCAGGGTATCAGTTTATATACATTATGTGACCGTCAAAGCCAGTATTCGCCCCCCCCCCCCACCCCAAAAAAAAGAAACAACAAACGCCTACAACTTAAAAGAAAGACAAAACAAAACAAGAGAAGAATATAAGCTGGTGGAGGTTAATGGGTTTTATTTCCATCTCAAACACAAACACGTCTTGATTAAAATGTTTGCGTAAAGAATGTGTTTACACCGGAAACTCAATGGAAATAGACTTCCAAATTAGGATAACACATTTCTGCAAATTTTTTTTTTTAAACTAATGCGATCTTTGGCACTAATAACAAGTATACATTTTCATTTCTAAATATAGCAAGTTTTGAGTGTACAAACGGGAATTAGTGTGACGTTATCCCGGATCCTTCTGTTGGCGACAGTAACGACGTCAGCAGTGACGCAGAACGGTGATCGACGACAGCTCAGATATAGGCCGTTGTATCCCTACATAGCCAATCAAATGGCGGAATACAGTTGCACGCGTCCGTAAGAGATCAATATTTCATTGTGATCTTTAAATATTGCGGTGACGCTACTACACGTTGAAAAACCAGAGAGAGAGAGAGAGAGAGAGAGAGAGAGAGAGAGAGAGAGAGAGAGAGAGGACAGAGAGAGACAGAGGGAGGGAGGGAGAGGTAAGAGACAGGGGGACGGTGCTTTTTAAAAGAATACTTGAAAGTATTTCGTGGCGTGCATTGGGGTATCTAGCGATTTACAGTAAACACTGCTGACTTGGGGGGGGGGGGGGGGGGAATGGCCCTTAACTAAATCTAGCACTAAGTCATCCGGCACCTTGCCACTGCATGTAAATCTACCCTAATCTTCTTCATCTTGTTCGCGTCATTATCTCATTTTCGTTTCTGTAAACCCCCCCCCCCCTTTTTTTTCCCCTTTATTTCCCTACCACTATTTTTGCCTTTATGGTTTTTAATGCAAGGGCATTCGATTATTATTGTCAGGTTTTATCATTGCGTGTACTGTCTAACGCCAGCTTCTTTTCCTCGGCATTTAATTTATTGGAAATTGTTTAGTTTGTACTCAAAGCTCTGCAACAACAATTCTGCTATATCATTTAATTCCCTCTTTTATGCTAGTCAGCAATGACTAAGTAAGTGAAAGGACTGAGTGATTGAAAGGACTGAGTGAGTGAAAGCACTGAGTGAGTGAAAGGTCTGAGTGAGTGAAAGGACTCACTGAGTGAAAGGACTTAGTGGATGCGTAGTTCACCCCTACCAGGGCCGCATAATGAGCGATTAACATCGGATGACACAAAGGACAAGTCCCGGAAACTCCAAACAAGTGTTAGGTTATATCACGACCGACTCTTATTTATGGTCCTTACAGCTAATCACGTGACATTATAGCACAGCGGCCGTCGATCAGTGTGTAGTCTGAGTCAGCCATGTTTTGCGTTGTGTGGTATTTTACCGTGCCTACAAAGCTCTGTGTTCTGAAAGTACTCGTACTACAAATCGACAAGCGGATATTGTGAAGCGGATATACAAGACTTTAAAACTTTGCTGTGTTAGACTATAGCATTTTAAATTGACGGGAGACAGTCGTATTGTGATGTGTGAGTCTAGTTTAGTCAAACTTTGCTGTTAGATTACAGCATTTTAAATTGAAGGGAGACAGTCGTATTGTGATGTTTGTGTCTAGTCTAGTCAGTAGTTTGGATTTTGTGAACTAGCTAATACTTTGAATGTAAAAATCTTACTTTTAGGGAAACTACAAACAGGTAATTTAGAAGCCAGCCCTAGAGAATATCGGCAATTGTCAGGTGCAATCTTGTGTCGGTGAAACAAATTTTAGAAGCAGAAACGTTTAAAAGAAATTGAAGATTGACTCCCTTTTATACCTCAGACTGGATTTGCATGTAGCATCCACCTTAAACTGTACCGTAGCAGCATGATTTGCATGTAGCATCCAATTTAAACTGTACTGTACCAACAGGATTTGCAAGCAGCATCCACCTTAAACGTACTGTACCAGCAGGATTTGCATGTAGCATCCACCTTAAACTGTACTGTAACAACAGGATTTGAACGTAGCATCCATCTTAAACTGTCCTGTACCAGCAGGATTTTCATACAGCATCCATCTTAAAAAGTACTGTACCAGCAGGATCTGCATGCAACATCCATCTTAAACTGTACTGTACCTGCAGGTGTTTTGCATACAGCATCTACCTCAGACTGTACTGTACCAGCAGACATTTTGCATGTAGCATCTACCTCAGACTGTACTGTGCCAGTAAAATAGCAGGTGCTTCTTGTTCACACCTACAGCAACTATATCTTCACTGTGCCATGTATTTTTAAAAGATTACCCAAATATTCACAATGAAAAGGAACTGATTTCCTCTAACAATAGGAAACTGGACAAATCTAAATTAAATGTCTTCGGTAAACACAGATTTTTGCCCTCTCGCAACTAAAAACACGCATGTATGTCTATAAACATCTTGACTTGTATAAAGTACAGAGAAGAAATATTTAGTAGTCTATAGTATTGTTATAAAAATCTCTCTGGAAGAAAAACTATTGCTTTCATACTGACTGTTCATACTCATTATAAGTAGTGCACCTTTATTGTGGATACACTATATCAAGATTATTTTGAGCAGTCTCTGTGTAAGTGGAAAAAAAAACATCTTTATAATTTACTAACCTATCACAGAAAGTCACTTGCCTCTTTACTAATTACTAACTTACAGTATAATTATATGGTGAAGCAATGTACTAATATTAATCCTAAACCATTTGTGTTCATCTTTGTGAATCATCTTCTGCTTAGCGATTACTGGCTGTAAACTCTGGAAGTAACTTCTGGTTGTTCATCTACTTCTGAGCTTTAGTCTTGTTCCAGACACTGTTTTTTGCATGCACATAAGTTATACAGATTTGACTTAATTGTATGCAGACTGCTGTTTCTTGCCTTACAGGCAAACACATTCTGACTTCGAAGGAAGCTACAATGAGTCAACTACACGCTCATTGAGGAAACGGCGAGTTTTTTTTTTTTTTTTTCTATCAACAACGAGACCCGGTATCTACATGGGGATTTTTTGTGTTTGATATACGTATATTTGCAGTTGTTTGGACTGTTTTAATGTGGTTCACTTATCTTTAAAATAAAATTTACCCTTCATGATACTTATACGCATTGTTGCATGCAGTATTCAGAAATATGTGTAATGTATTGAAACAGTTAACAAAAAATTAACAATGATAGTGAACTGATTTCATCCAACAAGATGAAATGGACAAATTTGTTTGTGCTGTTTGTACCTTGGGGATAAATATTTAGTAGTGCTATAGTACTGTTAAGAGAGCTGCACTATGTGAAAAAATATTGCACATATCAATTTTTTATTGACTGTGTATTAACAAAAACCTGTTCGTAATTTACTAACCTTTTTAAGCAAGTGAGCTGCTTGTTTACAGATTAACTAACAGTATAATTATATGCTGTGTAGTCTACAAATAGTAATAATAACCACCAATAATATATATTCATGTTATGTGTGATATGTGTATGTTTCACAGCAGTATTTTCATGTGCTAAATTTGATAAAGTACACACCATATATACATATACGTAGTTAACTTCCTCTCGTATGCTGTCAGATCGACACCTAATTCCCCGTTCACACATTCTCACGCATTATTTCATCTAACCTCATGCCTTCTATCAGCATGCTATCAAAATGCTTCTGCTTTAATATAATTATGCGTTAAATGATGATAACCGTGTGGACACATTCCTTTTTTTTTAAGGTCAGATGGTGTAAAACCTAGAAAAATAATGGTGTTTTGTACTGACGCCTTGGTGTGACAATAGGCGTATTTCAGTGGCACTTGGAATGCAGTTAGTAGATTATTATCTTCAATACAAAAATTATGTTCCTAGCATAATTAATTAGAAATTTCCTTTTCATTTCCTGTAATTCGCATACTTATGATTGCATTTTAACACTTTCCGATTGCATGGTTACGCTGAAATTTTATAGATTTTCATTTATTTTCATTTAGATTTAGTTATTTCATCTGCGTTGGAATTTTAAGCTGTGCTGTTTACCATGGCGTTCATTTCCTAATTATGGTGTGTTTTTTTCCTGTGTTCATTTGCTTTTCAAGTGTTTTTTTTTTCCTCCCAACTACTTCAATGAGAGAAAGAGTTGTCGGTGAATTTGGGGGGGGGGGGGGGGGCAAACTATTTACTGAGAGAGCTTTAAGTCACAGTAACTGCTTTACCCACTTAAAGTAGCAGCAGCAGTAATAGTTGTGGTTGGGCTGTTACACCCGTAGTCCTCTCATGTGAAGACCGCCGGTAAGGTTATGGCGTTCTTCTGTTGGGAAGCGAAATTTTACATCCTAACCTGACCAGTCTGTGGCAACAGCACTAGCCATGCGGAACCAAATCTTCTAGCGCACGACTCTCTGTCTACTCCGATGGTAACACAGTTAGCAGTGACATTATTTTAGTAGTTGTACTGGTACTTGAAGGATGATGTGGTAAATATTACACTAGCCCCATTCACTACCTATTACAATTCCTGCTCCCCATTTTAGTCCAGATGGACAGGGATGTCAATGTCAGTTACAGCAACAACAAAATATCGCCAGGTAATGATTTTCAAATATTTCGAAGAGGGAGAGAGCAGTAGTCAGTGGAAGATGGGAAGGGGAGGGGGGTAATGACTTAAATTTAAGAGAACTTAAAGAGCTTTACACGTGATTTTCAAGTTCTCATTACCTAATTTGTTTATATTTTACTAACGCTACCTCCGCTTTTCAATTTTTTACGACTTACTTTGTTATTTACAAGTACAGTTGTAGCTTTACTTCCGTCTCCTATAAAAATACAAACAGCTTTAGCATGAGATAACCAAATAACCACTTTTGCTACCGTGCTAATAGCACCATTTAGACGACCACTAATATAAAGACACAATTATATGGTGCGTGTTCTAAAGTTGGAAAACCAGACTATCTCTATATAAATGTGCAGAGAATGATTGCGACATTAACTATATTAGACAGGTGCGATTTCCATTGTCTTTCTTTTCCAAAAACCTTTGATGAGGGAGAGGGTAGTAGGTGGATTTAGTTGTGGGGTGGGGGTGGGGTGGAGATCAAAGACTATTTCTTATCTGAGCAGACAATGATTGTATTAGACACGTGCGAGTTCTATTTTCTTTCATTTCCATTTAGCCAAACTATGCCACAGCGACGCGTGGCCGGGTACAGCTAGTATATATATATATATATATATATATATATATATATATATATATATATATATATATATATATATATATATATATACATACACACACATATATATATATATATATATATATATATATATATATATATATATATATATATATATACATACATATATATATATATATATATATATTTACATATGTGTGTATATATATGTGTGTATGTGTGTGTGTGTGTGTGTAGATATATATATATTAGCTGTACCTGGCCACGCGTTGCTGTGGCCCAGAATAGTAAACTAGAAAAGAAAAAAAATAGAAAGCGCACCTGTCTAATATGGTTGATATCAGTCATTGCACAGCTACAGAGATAGTCTCATATGCCAACTCTAGAACACACAACATATCAGTGAGGCTAAAGCATCTGTTGTGCTTAAACAGGTAAAAGTAAAGCTGACTGCTATACCTCTAACTGACAAACAGACTGGAACCCCCCCCCCCCCCCCCCCCCCCCCCCCCCCCCCAAAAAAAAAGAACAATGAGAATAGCTGGGGAAGCGGTATTGAAATAAAGATATGTAAGAAATGAGAACTGTAAACAAAAGTTATAAGCTCTCTGAGCTAACAGTGTCTGTCATAACCCCCCCCCCCCCCCCCTTCTTCCAATCATATCTCCCTCTCAGAATGATTTAACAATTATCACGGGGCGGCAATGCTAAAATAAACATAGTTAAGAAATGAGAACTTTAAATTATATTTTAAGCTCTCTCAGTTAACTGTGTCTGGCATCAACCTCCCCCCCCCCCCCCCCCCCCGTGACAATCATAGCATCCTCTACGAAGTTTGGGAAAGTCATTGCCTGACGAAATATTGTTAAATTGAGCTTGGCATCCGTGTCCACCCAGACTAAAATGGGTAGCATTAATCTGTACTAAAAAGTAAATGTGGCCAGTGTAACACATCACCCATCGAGTACCAGTACTACTGCTACCACTACCACCACCACCGTCACAACAACAACAACACAAAACGGTCACTACTGTCTGTACAGGTCGTTGTAGCCAGAGGATTTGACGCCGCATGCTGTCGACACGGACTGTTTAGTTTAAGTGTGCCCCCGACATAAAACTCCATCGCCTAACCAGTGGTGGATACCACAGTAATATTCCGTGATTGAACAACAAAAAAGTACACTATACTCACAAATAGCGGAAATAAAAACCCGCACCCGTCATCACTCCCTCTCCGAAGGGACGATTTTTCATTATCCTTGGCATGCGTGTCGACCCAAACCAAACTGGACCGTAAGCCGTCTTAGTTAAGTTTCTGTCATCAACGAATAGTTTTTGATCGAGCGAAGAGTCGGGGGAAGGCTAATTTAGACTTTACTGAAATCACATGTCTTTGGGCGTAAGGCGCAGATATAGCAAACTAGCTGTAAACCACAACACAACGTGACAACCGCACCTTTAGGGGGAAAAGAAAAATTAGCACCCAGTGGGGAATCGAACACAGGTCATCCGCGTGAAGGGCGGAATACTTACTACTCTACTATTGAAGACTGAGGACTCTAGGTCAGATATTGCAGCCTAGCTGTAAGCCACAACACAACGTGCCTACCACCCTCTCAAAGGCGAACGAATATTGCCCGTGATATGAAATATATATTTATATTTATATAGATATATAGATATCATTATCATTATCATCCCGTAACACTACGCATCATTAGGTTATCAGTTTCTGTTTACTGTCTGATCAGCTCTCTCTACCTTTTGCGGTCAGTTGCGATGGACTTCATTGTTGCATGCCTAAGGCTTGTCCAGTCAGTCAGGTTCTGTAACCAGGTCTTTCTTGGTCTGCCTCTTCTCCTTTACCCTCTACTGAGCCCTGCAGCATTGTTTCTGAGAGGCCGTTACATCTTATTTCATGTCAATAGCATTGCATTTTTCGACTTTTCACTGTAGTTAAAAGAGGTTTATAGTTGCCAATGTGCTGTAGAATTTTATGGCAAACTTCCTCGTTTTTAATGTGGTCTTTGTATGATATGCCAAGAATTTTTCTGAAACATCGCATTTCTAATGCTTGTATGTTTCTTTCAAGTTCAGCTGCTAAAGGCCACGTTTCACAGCCACATGTAAATGTACTAATAGCTAATGCTCTGAGCAATCGAATCTTAGTCTCGCATAAAATGTTTTTAGATTTCCTTGTTCGCCTCTTGGCAAGGACTGATGTCTGGGAAATCCTAGACACAATTTCTGGTCTTGATCCTAAGTCACATAAAATGGATCCTAAATATTTGAAATGCGTCACTTGTTCTAATTTGTGGCCTTTAACGTTAAGTAGATTGGTAAAATTCTGACAGCTGGATTATTTAGTCATTACTTATGTGTGTGTGTTTGTTTTTTTTTTTTTCTTAATTTATTTCCATGTCATACTTTGTTGATGTTTCATCGAGTAGATTTTCAAGACCTCGACTACCTCTTGTTTTTCTCCGACCAACACATCGATGTCATCTGCACACCTTAAGTTTGTTATAATTCGACCTCCCATAATAACTGTTCAATGGTGGTGTTCTAGGGCGGTGGTCATAATTCTGTCTAAAAAGATGTTAAACAGCCCTGACAGACTCCTACTGTTGTTCGGAAATAGCTGCTTATTTGTCCGTTCACTTGCCCTTGGCATACAGCTGTTCTATACTAAGTACGAGGGTTTTATCCATACTGTACTTTTTCAGTGTCCTAGAGTGTTACATGCCATACTCTATCAACGGCCTTTTTGAAATTATTGAACACATGGTATAGATTTTTTTGATGCTGCTGGAATTGCTCTGATAATATACATAGATTAAATATATGTTCAACAGTGCTTCTTCGAGCACTGAAAACTCACCTTTCATCTGCTATGATCTTTTCAGCATGTGGTTTTAATCTGTTCAGAAGTATCCTGAGCATGAATTTACTGCGATGACTGATGAGACTTAAAGTCCAATAATTTTGACATTGTTGTAGAGAGAGATAGAGAGAGAGAGAGAGAGAGAGAGAGAGAGAGAGAGAGAGAGAGAGAGAGAGAGAGAGAGAGAGAGAGAGAGAGAGAGAAAGAGAGAGAGAGATGTGTGTGTGTATATATATTTTTTTTCAGGTAGAATGTGATGAGAGCGGCGTTTGCAAAGGACTTGTTACATGATGATATAAATATACACACAAACATATATATATATATATATATATATATATATATATATATATATATATATATATATATATATATATATATATATATATATATATATATATATATATTATATATATATATATATATATATAATGGCTGTACCGAATATTCGCATCAGGGCCGAATAGTGGACCTACTGACTATTCCGTATTCGGCAAAATAGTTGCGGTCGGACCGAATACGAATAGTAGTTACTTTACACTCGCTTCTGCATATACGGCATTAATACTGACAACATTGAACGATTGGTTTTGCTGAAAGCTAATGCAGCTTTCATGCATTAACTAAGCTGTCAGTGACAATTTCCAAGTTTAGTTACTTGTTATAATACCTATGATTTATAGACCAGTAGTGCTATATGGCTCTGAAACTTGAAGTTGAAATAAAAAAGATGAGGCCTTATTACAGGTTTTCAAAAACATCCTTACGACAAATCTCTGGACCAGTCAAAGATGCTAACTAACAGCGGGGAATGGAGAGTGAGAAGCAACAACGTAACAAATAATCTGTTTAAATCACCATTGATCACTGGCATCATGAGAGCTAATAGACTAAAATGGTTGGGGCATACTGAAAGAATGTCAGATGACAGAGAAGTAAAACGGTATACACCTGAGAGAGGAATGGTCGTAGGCCACGAGGCAGACAAAAAAGAAGTTCCAGATATGATGTCCAGCCAGACCTGCAAACAACTAGTGTCACAAATTGTGAAGAGAAGGCCAGCCAGAGAGATGAATGGAGACGAGTGATATCTGCAGCAGTAAACCTCAAGGGCTCAGAATGCTAAAGAAGAAGATGACTATTATGTGCTTCTTTATGTGAAGTAAAAGTTCAGCATACATTTGACATTATGAATGTTTGTTTTTTTCGATATATTTTATATACTATACACTATTCGTATTCGGCCGATTAATTGGTCCAGTTATTCGTATTCGACCAAATAGTGAAAATCACTATTCGGTACAGCCCTAATATATATATGAAACTTATAAATGGAGGGGGTGCAGCCAAATTTAGTGTAGGGGGCCCCCAAGGTGCCTCAGCCCTCGGCTTCGGGAGTATATTCTCTCTTTCTCATTGCTCCAAAATTTGAAACGTTAGCACATGTAGCTTTTACTTAAAACAGTAAATGTCAGGCAACAGGGAAAAACGAAACCAGATGGGCAAGACACCACAAAAAAGAACATATTTCCATGTCCAATTGGAATCTACAATAACTCTATTGTACATGTTGTTACTGTCATAGGCCTCAAACTTTGTTGATCAAATGGCATACATGCTCATCAGTTCTCGTTATGCCTAGTGGCACATGAGGCTTCAGAGAGGACTTTCCATGCTTGCCTGTCCTGTGCAATCTTCAGTACAGTTTTCCGTGTCAGAGATGCCGCACTCGGGTCACTTTCCATAGTTAGTCTCCATGCTGTTTTTGGGCGCCCCTTTTTTTCTCTTTCCCATCTGGTATCCATGTGAGAGATGTTTTGGCAGGATTCCTTCTCATAACGTGGACAAGAAAATGGCATACATGGGTAATAATTAATACAATTTTGGCAACGTCTATTATCTCAGAGTCGACTTTAGTGGTCATATGATGAAGCTAAATCAACAATAATGATCTTTTCTCATAAGGACTGAACATGGACGACTCCTCAGTCAATACATTAACATCGCGCCTACATTGGCAATGCTGAAGACAAAGTGTAAATGATGCCAGAGTAAACAAATAGCCAGTGACTGCTGCAGGATCAATAAGTGAGTGGGAGTGACATTAATACAAAGTAAAGCTAACCATCTTTCGGACATAAGCTAACAGCAAACACCGCACTTCTCCAGACCAGTGGTATTCGTAAAACTGGGAGGAAAAGCCATCTTCTTTCTAATGTTATCCACTTACTTAGATATTTAAAATTCGGTTACCTTTGCAAATACTACTTTTTTAATTCGTGATATTTTTTTTTCGAAGTTACTATTACTTTCACTTTCATACTGTTCAAGCTAAGACTTATTTTTTCATGTCCTGCAACAAATGTGATGATCTACAACAATTATTTGACACTGTAGTGAGGGAGAGTGCAACAAAAAAGGGGAGTGGGGGGGGGGGCGTCTCTCCTGGAATACAAAGAAAACGGAGGTAATGGTTATATCAAAGAAAAGATCAAAGACCTTGGAGGCGATGGAGATGTGGTTTTTCAGACTACGTTAAGAATCCATGGACAACCAGAATAACTAACCAGGACTGCCTGAAGGAGTCTAATAAAAGCAGATCAATATATACAAGCTATAAGGAAAAGACAGGCACTGTTCTTTGGTCGGTGTGATGATTGGGGGGGGGGGGGGGGGGGGCTATGGATAATGTCGTAACGAGTGGAAAGATCAACGGTAGAAGAGGGAGAGTCATACCAAGAGAGACGATAACGGATTAACTGCGATGGTGGCATGGAGGAATATAGCGGTGGAACTTGTCACATAACCAGCCAGAATACCTATCTGCGTTACATTCTTCCACATACTGTACACCTCCATGCAAATGATCAGTATTCAAATATGGACCAATCCTCCATAAGTATATAGTCCTTCTTTGGTAAATATCGGTCAGGGTGTAGGTAAAGAAAACTTCATAAATCCTAAATCTATTGGAAGTGAGTTATGTTATGAATTCACTCACAGGAATGCAATTTCTAAGAGCAGCGAAGCCTATTTCCATCGGCCGAACTACCGCTAGTTATGCGGGAGTTATTCCCGCTTCTGGCTTAGGCGATTTTTGAATTTGTGTCAGCATTCTAGACACGTAGCACATAGACAGGACACGTTTTAACGACTTCACTGTCCACTTACAATTAAATCATTTTCGAAAGTTTCCGTTTTACACAGGAACTTCAAAAAAGCATGGATAAGTTGTTCTATAATTATTATAATAAAGTTATATTTTCTTGCTGTTGTGCTTGGATCAGCGTAGCTATGGGTCCCCAGCTGCACATTGCCCATATGTAACTCATACTGCAGAGGTACCTCAAATAGAGAATGTTATCTTCACTTGGAGGGAAGATGTTCCCTTATATTTTCCGATGATCAGCAACCCCCCCCCCCCCCCACTCCCCTTTAACCCCGGATCTTGTATCTTTTTTTTTAATGGCTTTATTCGTGTATAACTGATATATGGGAAAAGATGTATGGTTCATTCAAGTGTGGAGTTGACCTAGATAGAGATTATTTGTTTCGCACACCATAGTCCGGCGACGGCAGTCTTTGTGCAACCAGCTTGGGATGGGGCTAATTCCTGTTTGACTCGTGTAGGCTAGTGTGGGGGATAATTGTCTTCTGTATTGTATACTCTTCTTAATAAATATTCTATGATCAACTGTGTGGCTGTATTTGTTAGGTTTTCTCTAATGGTAGGATCCACCAGCAAAAGCCACCAACCCAATATATCATCCCTTAATACCTTACCCAGGTAAACCCGATATCAGACAAGAAACAGACAGACAATTACAGCTGACAGGCAGGTAGACAGACAGACAAAAATACGAAACTGTTAATTATTCCAGACTAACGAAAAACATCTCCATTCAGGAACGTCAATCATAGAAGATTGGAGGCGGGCGATATCTGCAGAAATAAACCTCAAGGGCTCAGGATTGCGAAAAAGAAGAAAATAATATGGCTGAAAAGTTTTCAGAAGTGCAGATTTGAATTCGGATGATCGTCTACTAGTAAAATTAAGTTGAAACTCAACAGTCTAATTTCTTTAAAACACAGATTCGATCCGATGTACGGCATCTCAGACTTCAAGAAAGAAAAGATTATTTATGGCTAGTTTTTAATAATTAGCATGTCCTGCAACAGTTTACCAACGAGGTAGATACGGATGACTGCTGGCAGCATGGCATAGCATTTGGAATCAAGCATATATTAATCTTTCTCTTTTTTTTTTTTTTTATCCACTGCTTAGGCCGTAAAGTAAATCATTATATGTGGTTTCCTGTGTTCTGCTAGTTGCGTAGCGAGTATTAATGTCATACTGCGTTTCTGTAGTGCCTTTTACTCACTCCATCCATCTCTTTCTGAGTCAGCCTTTTAGCATGCTGTTCTCATGTAGTGCACTCTACCTGCAGAGGACCAAACCATTTGCTTATTTGATAATCTATGAAATTACTTACCTTTGTTCTTTGGTGACTGTCTAATCTTGTTTTAATGCTGCATTTCTTATATATCGCATCTTACATGTTATAATTTTTGGTTTGTATTTTTCAAGGACTGTCCGTGTCTGTCACTGATAGCATAAAATTTGTAAGAACAAAGGATTTATAATCGGCTTTGCGTTTGTGTCATGCCTCAAAGATGGCGCTATTCAGTAATTTATGTTTGCGGCCTTCTATATTCGGTTTTTTAATTTCTTCGTCCAGTCCTCCATCCCCAGTAAAAACATTTCCACGGTACTTAAATTCCTCAGATTGTTTTAATGTTTCTCTTTAGCAGTGACGATAGGCTGAACTAGAGTTCTATTTCAAAGGTATTATGTCTGGAGGTTTCTCTTTCAGTATTTATTTTCATATTACATTTCTTGCAACAGGTGTTAGTGCTATTTATGTCCTTATTTTGTGAATAGGGTATGATTGTCAGCAAAAATTAGCTCATTGATTTCCTCCTGACGCGAAGGTTTGCTACCTTAGCTACTTTAAACATACAGATGGCACTGGGAAAGTGGAACAAAAAATAAAGCAAGAATAACAACTGCAATTATTTTAAATGGAAGAAGGAAACATTTTAAAAACACGTAAACAATAAGCAAATTGAAGTTGCAGCTAATGAAAATGTAGCCAATGAAAAATACAAAGAGGCTAATAACTTCACTAGACAGCAATTAGAGGCACATAAAATGACATTTTTAAATGGCGCAGAAGACGATGAGAAGTCGCCGTAGCCAAAGAAAACATCAGACCCCGTTATATATATACACACACGCACGGAAAACGGTTGCTTCAAACATTACTACAGTCAAACCTATCATAATTCGCATTTACATTTCGACCGAATTTCTGCACACATTTTATTATTATTATTAAATTCTTTTTTCGGTTTCTTTCTGCCTCTTTTCAATTTCCAATCTTCCCCGTCTAGATGAACTCCAGTTTTCTCCTTCTCATGATATGATCCAACAATGTAGACTGTCTCCCTCTGATGTGGGTAATCAGTTGCCTTCGTGAGTCCGTTTTTTCCCTCAAGATATTATCATTGTTCTTTTTATATGTCCATGGTATTATCATAATTCGTAATTAAAACCACATTTTCGCCGCTTCCAAATAATTTTTCACAAAACGTCCATATGACCATGATTTGCTTACGTATATTACATAAAATATTCTTCATTTGGTAAAATGCTACCTTTGCTCAAGCTATTCTACATTTAACTTTAATACATCTCCCATCTGCTGTTATCAGGGAATCAATGTGGTTGGAGATTATCCCATTACATTTAAGGCTGAATTTTGGAGGTGTCAATTTGCTTTGTAATTACAATTACCTCTGTTTTTCGGTGCATAGCTGAGTACAGTTCAAAATTAAATTAAATCAACCAACCTTTAACTAACAGCCGAAGGTTACATCGAGCGCAACTCAGTAGCTCCGATGATATTTCTTATTAGCTACAAAATCTACAGGAAGAATTCTTTCTCTGCAGGAAGTAACCGGTCGCCCTAGTATTTCCCGCTTGCTAAGGCAGAAGCAAGAGATATTCTGAAGGAGTCACTGAACTGCCAATGCATATCATAAAGCCATTCAGCTCATCAGCACGCAGGTACATATTAGCTAGAGAAAAGGTGTCAGACCAAAAATGAGGCGTATATGGAGTTTTAATTAGAATCCCACACTGGACCGGAAATGGAAGGACTGGCCAGCTGGCACTTCAGAATCAAAAATTAAACTTATTCGTGATAATTATGTACAGCTTCCAGAAAGAAGAGCCCACAAGTAACTGGAACTTCAAGAGGATTATTGCTACTGTCTATCGGAAACAGGATCAGTCTCAATCAAATATTTACTTCTTCTGTTCTCTGTTCATAGAATGCCTCGTAGGGTCAGGACAGGAAAGATCTTTGGAAAGGACCCTTCTGTTGGCTTCGTCTAAAGTACTTTTCAGTGTCTCTGATATTTCTGCAGTCCATATCTGCAAGGTCGACCTCTGGGTCTGTCACCGTTGTTATTTGTATAGGACTGCTCTCTGTGATGCCCTATCTGATGCCAATCTTGTTATATGGCCAGGGCATTTGATTTGTTGTCTACCTATAAAGTTCAGTATTGGTTTTGTGCACAATCTCTTCCTGGTATCATCGTTCCTGAGCCTATCGTCCCTCGTTACACCTAGTATAGTAGGTAAACATTTACTTAACTTCAGTAAAATTTAACAAGACTTAAGACAGATCATGTATAGACATTAGCTCATTATCTTATGACAAGAAATGTACTGGTAACTACGGTGAGCCCCGTGGTAGGAGCGTGAAATGGCACAACTTCGCAAATACAGGTAAATGTCCATATTAATGACTAGTTTTCACAACAAAAACTTCAACGAGACATTTGTTGGCACTCATATCACAAGGCCGGGTTAATTTTACTGCTTTATGTCTAGGTTAAATTAAATTGCCGGCTCAGTTATGAGCTGTGAACCAGGGCTAATTCCCTGCTTGTATAAAGGGGAGGGATCAAAATGAAAATCGTAAATGTTGACCATTTTGGGTTTAGGCTAATAATTCACAATTATTCCTAGAAGAAAACAGTGGTGCAAACGGGGTTTAAAACATAATGCATTTCAAAGCTCTCTTTCTGCATTCTTTGAAGCATGTGTAACTTATTTATCTCAGTTTTCATGGGCACTACACATGTACAAAATATGAAAAATTGTATCTCGACTTCACTTTAGTTGCAAATTGTTCCGTTTTATTCCCAATTTCATGGAACACAGCACAAGAAAACCAATTTCAATGGTCCATTTATCAACGATATGCTTTATTCAGCCAATCAGCGTACTCATCTCATACATAACATTCAAGGCCGTTTTCTCATATGTGCGTTACTGATGTTGGGATAATTTTAAAACTACTCTGCCTAACTGAATAATATAATACAAAGAACTGATCATATTTTGACATCTTTCAAAATAAGCAAAAACTTGCATAGTGTTTTTTAGCTTGTTCCTTTCCGAGTCCAATTCAATGTCTTGCTCGTGGTGATATGTTAATTACAGGCTTTCATATTACTAAAGGTAAAACATATAATGCTGACTACATTATTGAGCTAGAAAACCATGGCAGTGACCTACTTTAATTTCAGACACAAAATTCAATTGCCTTCAATGAACGATTTATAATCTTTCACACTGACATATAATATTTAATGTAACCAGCACAGAGTGCACTAGGCAGGCATAAGTCATTATATACTCACTAGTTACGGATCTAAGTAATTAAATACTCACTAGTTACAGATCAAGGTCATTAAATACTCACTAGTTAAATATCTTAGTCAGTATATACTCACTAGTTACAGATCTAGGTCATTAAATACTCACTAGTTACATATCTAAGCCATTACAAACTCACTAGTTACATATCGAAGTCATTATATACTCACTAGTTACGGATCTAGCCATTAAATACTCACTAGTTACAGATCTAGGTAAACAAATACTATTTACAGATCTAGGTCATTAAATACTCATTAGTTACAGATCTAAGCCATTAAATACTCACTAATTACAGATCTAGGTCATTAAATACTCACTAGTTACAGATCAAAGTCATTAAATACTCACTAGTTACAGATCAAAGTCATTAAATACTCACTAGTTACAGATCAAAGTCATTAAATACTCACTAGTTACAGATCTAAGACATTAAATACTCACTAGTTACCGATTTAAGTAATTAAATACTGACTAGTTACCGATGCAAGTCATTAAATACTCACTAGTTACCAATGTAAATCATTAAATACTAGTTACCGATGTAAGTCATTAAATACTTACTAGTTACAGATCTAGGTCATTAAATACTCACTAGTTACAGATCTAGGTCATTAAATACTCACTAGTTACCGATGCAAGTAATTAAATACTCACTAGTTACCGATGTAAGTCATTAAATACTTACTAGTTACAGATCTAGGTCATTAAATACTCACTAGTTACAGATCTAGGTCATTAAATACTCACTAGTTACAGATCTAGGTCATTAAATACTCACTAGTTACTGATGTAAGTCATTAAATTTTCACTAGTTACCAATGTAAGTCATTAAATACTTACTAGTTACAGATCTAGGTCATTAAATACTTACTAGTTACCGATGTAAGTCATTAAATACTCACTAGTTACCGATCTAAGTCATTATACACTTACTAGCTACGGATCTAAGTCATTTAATACTCACTAGTTACAGATCTAGGTCATTAAATACTCACTAGTTACAAATCTCGGTAATTAAATACACACTAGTTACAGATGTAAGTCATTAAATACTTACTAGTTACAGATCTAGGTCATTAAATACTTACTAGTTACCGATGTAAGTCATTAAATACTTACTAGTTACAGATCTAGGTCATCAAATACTCACTAGTTACAGATCTAGGTCATTAAATACTTACCAGTTACCGATGTAAGTCATTAAATACCAGTTACATATCCAATTCATTTAATACTCAACAGTTACAGATTGGGATGGTGTTGATATCCAATGAATTCAGCCAAACAACAAAGTTCTGCGTCTTGTGTGGTTTTACAGCCCAGTCATGGAACAACATGATTTATTAAAGGGCTAAATAACTAGAAAAAATAATACTCTGACAAGCAAATTGTTTCCCCAAACTAACATATATAAAGTGTTTATCTCTAATTAAAACAAGGCATGTGAGGTACAGTGACTATTAATCAGGATGATGCAGTGAAAATGAAAAGTGTTTTAAAATAAGAAGGATAACAACATATATGTATGTATGTTAGCATGTCATTACGTATGTATGTACCTACGTGCGTATGTATGTATACATACATGTATTTTGTGTGTGTGTGTGTGTGTGTGTGTATGTGTGTGTGTGTCTTACTAGGATACCGGTTAAGACGGTAATATTTTTAAACTGTACATCTAGAGATTAACAGTATTATCTCGCAATGCATCGCTGCTACGTTAATTAACATCCCAAACCTAGTTAACTTATAGATGGTAACTTAACAGCAATTATAAATAATATCACACGTACTGCACTAATCCAGGTGTGGAAATGTGACTATATGCTGAACCTCGGCATGGCTATTAGGTGAGCTGTAGGAAACGAAGTGCCACTGATGTCTGAACACCAGTAACAGAACTGACTATCTAGTCGAGTCGGCTGTGCATATCATTGGCAAATGCGCCGGCTGAGTTTTACGTCATCACATACTCCGCCGCGTCTGGACGCTCCACTTGTTGAGCTCGGAGCGAGAGGCTTCAGTGACAAAATCACCCAATGAAAAGAGCAAAAGCCATACACACGTTACTACTGCTTTCCGTAGAGACAAGAGGGGAAAAAAGTATAGTGGAGCGTCAAGTTATTTTCTTACCCTACTTCCCCAAGTTCCTATTCTCAGTGCACTGGCGTTTCCATCATACCACATACCTTATTTCTAACGTCACGCATATCGGTCTTTTATGACATCATTCCCCAGGTATTAATAGCCACTCTAGGTGAAGTGGTAGATAATTAGAAGTCAACTGATAGAAGGAAAGAGGTTGAGGATGGCCGAAGAAAGTCTTTGAGGATGGCCGAAGAAAGTCGTTCTCAGCTTGTGAAATCCGAATATTGGTTCCGGGACTCCATTCTGTAGAACAAAGAATATACCTACTGCTTCCTTTATAAGCATGTCGTAGGAGGCAACTAATTAGGGGTGTCTGTTGCAAAGTCGGAATACATGTGCCTGAGGCGCAAGGTACCAACAGTCTGCAAACAAATGAGCCTGGTCTGTAAAAGGATGTGCGTATAAAACTCAAGTTCTAGATCAAGACCACATTCCATAAGTGGACGAACAACCAGAACTTTCCGCCAGAATATTCAGCTGGTGATCGTTAAGAAGAAGGAATCATATGGAGGCAGTTGCGACAAAATGCCAAAAATGACTCAATGTACTTAAGATTACGGCAGCAATGGACATGAAACGAATGCTGTTCACAATGTTCCAGTATTCGATCCTCTCGATGATTGATTATGGACCTGGAAAGATTACCATATCTATGATTATGGATCTGGAAAGCTTACCACATCTGATTATGGACCTGGAAAGCTTACCATATCTATGATTATGGACTTGGAATGCTTACCTATCTCAGTCAGCTGATAAAACTGGAACGCACACAGAATAGAGCCACGAGGGTAATTCTGGGGTTCACAAGAGATAGCCCAGCAGAATGTGTGCGAAAGATACTTGCACTGCCTACTATTACAGATAAGCTGAAAGTGCTACCGGCAAAGTCATATCTCAGAGCAGCCGCAGACAAAAATACCTCCTACACGAAGCCCTAGACAGAGCAAAGGGCCATATTCATTAAAAAAAATATGGTGTTGGATAGCGCAAGCTAAAACCACAATTAGATATGTGTGCAGGCTTGATGACATCGGGTGAGGAGAAGAGTGGGTCAGTGTGTCCCAGTAAGTCAGACTTGTAAAGGGTTCTAATCACACTGGGCCGTGAGTGTAGGGACCGGCCAACTGCCGCTGCAAAATCAGAATTTCAACAGAAGATTAATGTCAATTCTCGCCCAGGTGATGTTATTATCTAAACCAGTGGTTCTCAACCTTCCTAATGTCGCGACTCTGTAATACACTTCCTCGTGTTGTGGCGACCACTAGACAAACAATTATTTGCGTCGCTACTTTATAACTTCAATAAATATTTGTTTTGCGATGGTCTTTGGCGACCCCTGTAAAGGATCGTTCAACCAAAAAAAGGTCGCGACCCATAGATTGAGAACCATTGATCTAAACGAACGGCACCGTGCTGACAGACATATGTTTATAGGGATTTCTTAGCAAAACAGAATGGACAAAGAATTGCAACAAAGCCTGACATAACAATAAAATCATCTAGTTTGAGAATGGAGGTGAAGGCATTCACTGCAACCTTCCGCTGGCTTGAGAATCAGCTATACATGCATGTCGTTTTTTTTTAACTCACTCACACAGAATGTTGAGAAAGACAGAGACAGGTATGCTCCCTGAAGAGTGGCAATCAAAGCTTCAAAAGTATCGGGTAGCTGGTGCTCTCTGTATATTTTGTAAGGATATGCCAGTGTACTGGGACATGAACAGGCAGATAGACTGGCTAGTTCTGCACAAATGGATAGTGAAGTGAGATGCATGACAAAATAGATGTTTTATGAGTCATTTAGAGACGAGTGAACAGTGCAGAGGCACAGATGGATCATCACTATCTAGGGAGAATGGTACTACGAGTAGTGACTAGGGGATCTGGCCGACGACCAACGTTCAGGGAAAAGATGAGACGGCTATACAATCTTACTGTTACTGGTAGCAACGGAACTGGAACTCTGCGCCTGCTGCTGAAGATGGGGACGGGGCACATGTAAATGTCTCGAGTGCTGTGATGTCAACTCTTTATGCATTTAAGATTACGAAATTATTGGAGAGTATGACCCGCCCTCCCCCCGCCCCACCCCCCCCCCCCACCCAAAAAAAAAATAACTTGAGGTGGGGGGGGGGGGTAATCCTCATACAGGTTTCAGCGCCTATGCATGCAAGACACAAACTGTCACTTCACTGTACACGACGTCAAGTCAAACATGATAACCTAAGCAAATTACACGGCATTCCAACTAATTATATAATGTCCATACAATTACAGCTTTTAACAGAAGACGTTTTCCTGAGTTTTAATATCAAATGAGCTTTTTATTGATATACACTTCTCTACGTCTGCAAATTAACAATACAGGCACATGTGCGATAAGGCTCTGCCAAATGTGGATCTGTATTATTTCATATTTAATTCGTCTATGCCGTTGATGATGGACTTTTAGAATGCTGCAAATCTGGAGGCAGATGATAGCGTATGGGTGTGGTATGGGTGTGTTAGGCTTCGACGTATGTTTGTCTCAGCATTAAGGTGTCACGATAAAAGCAGAGGGATGACCAGCTCGCTTGCTCATTGCCTTTCATCCCAGGAAAGTCTCATTACCCATTTAACAGGATATTAAACAATCTACTTCTGGCCGTAATTTGTACCTGATAACTAACCGCATACTTTACAGATCTGCAAGTCAGCGGGAAACACACACACACACACACAAATACAGAGAGAAAGGGGTAGAGAGTATTATGATGTGTGTGTGCACGCAAGCGCGCGCGCGTGTGTGTGTAAGGTTCGTGTTATATATCTGATTCAGACTGCAGCTTATTATACATCAACAAGCTAGTAGATCATCTTATCGAAGAAATATGCATGTAGATATCACCCTATTATTCTGAATGGATTCTGAAGGGATTCTGAAGGCAACAACTACAACAAAGAAAGATTATTTCAAAAAGCAATTCAATGATCTGCGCTTTGCTGGCTAAACTGGCCTTCTACGCCTACATTGAATTCTGACAGAAAATAAAGATAGAAAATCATGGCGAAATCTCATCTGCAGATGTGGAATCATGCTTATATTTATTTAGACAACAATGTCGACAAAAGTGCGGTAAAAAGCGCTCGAAAATGTGTAAAAGAAAAAGAATAATCACCCATCAACCAAACGTAAGAATATATAACTAACGTCAAAAAAAGTAGCTGTAAAACTAGACAAGGAATGTCAAATTTAGATGAGCTAAAGTAGTCAGAAAAATACTAAACAAAAATTAGAAGTATGACAGTATACGACCAAAGATATATATATGTGTGTGTGTGTGTGTGCGCGCGCGTGTATGTGTGTGTGTGTGTGTGCGTGACTGACTGACAAAGTGTTCTAGATCTAACCTTCACTGTGGGAACAGTGTCTAACTGACTGCACATATAATGAATTTACTGCATCTGATACATGTTAAGTCCTCATTAGTCAGAAATATCGTGGTCAGGGCAACAATAGAAATATGCTGAATTATTTTCTCTAGCATACATATCACAAACCTACAGTCTACTAGCAGGCCAGCTTGTGAATACGACATCGTGAAAAGAAACAAGTGTTTTATGCATCTTTTTATTCAGACTATAAGGAAGGGTCTATGTGAAAATGGCAGGTTAATAGAAACTGTAAACAACAGTGTGTCGGTGGTGACAGAAGAATTTGCCTATACTGGATCTGATTCACCAGAATATTTAAGTTTTCTTTAATTCGAATTCATATCGTTTATCTCATGAAGAAATTCACAATCTCATATTTTATGTGGAACTAGATGCGCTCGGTCAAGCGTTGCTGTGGCTCAGTCTGGCTAAATGGAAAAGAAAGAAAATAGAAAGCGTACTCGCCTATTATGGTTACTTTCACATTCATTGTCTGTGCAGGTAGTCTTGTTTTCCGACTCTAGAACACGCAAAATATAATTGCGTCTTTATATTAATGGTCGTTTTAATTGTATTATTAAAACTTTTAAAACAATGGTTATTTATTTAGCACATACAAAAGCTTTTTGTAATTTCTAAAGAGCTGAAAGTAAAGCTTTTGTACTTCTAAATAACCAACAAATTGGCAACAACAACCACACACCAACAACAACAAAAAAGACAATAGCCGAGGTAGCGTTATTAAAATATAAATAATTAAAAAAATGAAAACTTAAAAAAAAAATGTTTTAAGCTCTCTCAGTTAACAGTTTCTGTCATTTCCACACCCCCCCCCCCCCCAATCCACTACTCTCTTCCTCTCCGAAAGATTTGAAATGCATCACATAATGGCATGTTTTATTAACACACCTTGGCATCCGTTTCCATCCAGACTAAAAACGGTAGCAGGAAATGTAACAGCAAGTAAATGTGGCAAGTGTAATATTTACCATATCACCCATCGAATACCAGTACTACTACAACCATCACCAGCACAACAAAAACTTTTTTTAAAAACTGTCACTACTGCCTGTTTTGCCACCTTTCTAGGTCAGTGTAGACAGGGGGTCGCGAGCCAGCCTATGTAGGGTCGCATGGCTAGTACTGTCGCCACGGACTGTTCAGGTTAGGATATTTTATTTTGCCCCGACAGAAAAACTCCATCACCTTACCAAGGTTCGAACCCGGGTCTCCTGCATGACAGTCCGATGTTGTAACCACAGGGCCAACCACAACAACTACTACTACTAATATGTTACTACTAACACTGCTGCTATTATACGCAGATTATCTTGTGGACAAGGCGGTTACTGTGACATCCCCGGGCAGTTGTGATGTCATTAATGTCTTATTCTTCTTCTTCTTCACCAGCTGTCTGGCGGAAAGTTCTGGTTGCTCGTCCACTACTGAACTGCAGTCCTACTCCAGAACCTGAGTGTTGCGTGTGCATCAGTTTTACAGATCTCATTCTCTTGAATACAGACTGTTGGTTCCTTGCCTCTCCGGCAGATGCACTTCGACTTCAAAGGAAGCTCCCCAATTAGTCGACTCTTACGACATGCTTTTGGGGAGGCAGTGGGTCTATTCTTGTTTTCCCCACTGGAGCAGTCAGACAATAATATTTCATCAAAGGCAAGAGTCATCTGATTAGTCATCACAGAACGGGCGTCATTATTGGTAGTTGCGCTTGTGGAGCTATCGAAACAAGATCTGAGAACCTATGGATCTGTCCGGAATGCTGTGATGATAGGCCTCGCTAATCAGTAATGGTTCATTCTCATATCTTATCACTCTTATACAGTCTTTTAATAACCTCCTCCTTATTTCCACAACTTTTAATTCCAATTTCTTTTTATTCCCACGTCTTTACATTTCCAAACAGTCTTTCAACAACTCTTCGTCCCCGTAACAAAATAACAGATCATCTCATACAGCTTTCTGAGGTCAAACAGTCAAAGTTCGCAAAAATAAAAATAAAAACCGCGCCGGGAACGCGGTAGCGAACTCACACAAAATAGGATTGTCGGAAATCAAAACTAAGATGCCGTTGTTATCGCCGGTGGAGCTACGTAGTTCGTGCTTTGTGCGACAATCTTACATTAAGACACGTGCGTACTTGAATGCAACGTTGTCTCAAAATTGCAAAACAATCGGTGAAGATCTTTCGACAGCTTCATGCAGATAAGTGAGGTCAACAGTCAAAGTTCGTTTAACAGTGGAAAGCAAAACCCGCGCTCGACCTATGTAGTTTGTGCTTTGTGCGTCTCATATATATTTAGAAGGAAAAAAAAGTGCGTATCGAATGCAACTGTGTGAACATTTTAAAGCAATGGGTGAAGGACTTTTGGAGACTATCGATTAGCCACAAACGAATATTTATTTTTATTTATGTAGATTGCGTATGTTCAATATGTGTTATGGGGCATCTAGTTTTTCCGTCTTCATTAGCAAAACTTCAATCAGAAAACAATGCCTATATACCTACTGATTACTAAGTATGAGTATCTTCGTCTCCATCAAAAACATACACAACAGGTTCATTTGTGTGTGTGTGTGTGCGAGCGCGCGAGGGAGAGAGAGAGAGAGGGGGGGGGGGGGCATACAGATAGACAGTTATGTTGGTCAACCTCTATGACGTCCTAGAAGAACAATGAAGTACTGTTTTGTCTACAGGATGACGTGTAATATGCTGAAAGAGTTTCACTTTCCGAGATATGATGCTGTTGAGAAATGTTTGCTTCAATGATCTTGAAACATGTCAGTATTTTCTTTGTCTTCAGTTATTCTAACAGATGTTTTTTGCATTAAAGTTTACAGGCCTTGATTTTTATAGAAATTCTGAAATGATACATGATTCGCATTTATAATTTGCCACATAAAATAGGCACATTATGACAATTGGTTTTTTTTTTTTTTTCAACTGGCTGAGCTTGTTTCATAAGATAGTAATGTTATCACTAGGGCCAGTTTGTGGCTTTTTATTTTTTATTTTTTATCTGCCTTTGTTAGCTAGAGAGTCAAGATATTTAAAGTTTCTATATTTTCTTCATTTAAGTATCTGAGCACACGGATAACATCAGATGGAAGATTATAGATGTGGTTTCAGAGAAGAATGCATAAAATATCTTGGACAGCCAAAAAAAGCAACTAAGAGGTTTTGAAAGAGGCGGGAGCCCGAAGACAACTTATCACAGACATCAGAAGGAGACAGTCATCATTTTTCGACCATGTTATGAGCAGACGAAAAATGGAACATGTTGTGACCATTGGAAAGATCTGTGGAGGGAGAGATAGAGGAAGACAACGAGAGAAGATTCTTGAGCTGCGGGAGATCGCAGATTGTGGAGAGGCATGATGGCTCATGCCAGTCGCTAAGACACCTGGTGATGATGATGACAATGACATTTTGCTCCATTTTAACTAATTTTTAACTGATATGTGGCTTTATCTATAGACATATTCTTTTCTCGTTTTATGTCAACAAACGCAATTGAAATCTATGACTCGGTTTCCAATCTATGCATCTAAAAACTTGACTATGTCAGTGTCAACTTATGGGCCGCAGTAAAGTCCAGATGGGCCGTCAACAATTTCAGCCTGTAAACGGGTAGCGTAGGTAGTTTTCTTTTCCAGAATTGCAGTCTGTAGAAATACCACTTCCCCGATGAGAATCAAAGAGGTACAAATAAAAGAAACCTCGTAGAAAACAGTTATATTAGGGCATCCGCCAGTTTAGCAACCTGCAGTCCAGTCTGGCATGGGGATAAGGACTATAAACCCTGTAGCAGCGGTTAGTATTAGCACAGGCATTCTAGAACCCAAAAAAATGCCTATAAAAAACGAGGTTGCTAGTTTAGGCAATTGAAAGACCACAGGTACGACAAAGTGTGTATGTTGTATCGGTGATTATATAAATACAATCATTATCATTACCAGAGTTTTGGACATCACTCGAAAAAACTATATCCATCTCTGAGTTATTTTTACCACACTGTTGGTCATTCTGTCGACTTCGTATTTGTGTTTAAAAAAAAACTTTCTTGGCATTGTCAGTGAAAAAAAAACTAAACAGAGGGATCAAATTAATGTTATTGCAGCGCTTCATCTAGCAGAAACAACGCTGCAGTCACTATATTAGACTGACTTAGCACTAGGCACTAGCAGTTGCTGCACTAGCTGAAAACCATAAGTTTGTGACATCAGATTTAACAAATAATTGCTGTTTACATGAGTTTGTGTTTCTGTGTTTCGTTAGCTGTTAAACGGGCCAAGAAACAATTTCTCTGTTTTGGTGGGCCGCAAGTGTACAAAGGTTGAGAAACACTGGTCTACGTAATATTATAACACTTGCACAATTATCATCTCCCCTTGTATCTCTAGCTGCAGCCAACTGTGTTTAACTTGGTCTCCCACGGGAATATTCTACGCGACTGCATGCATGAGTATGCTCAATACAGTCACTAGCGTGATTCACTCAGCAATCATGCACCTGTTCAAACGCGCAGCTATTTCTGTAGGTGCATACTCATGATTCAGACAGCAGGGTTTAGAAAACACCCACCAGCCACAACTATGAATCATCGCGCATGGAACTAGATCAAGCCAAGCTTTCGTTACAGAATGTTGCTTTCTACCTTTGTCTATTTTCACTCCACGAGGTCAGCTTCTTTTTACTTTGCTTTACCTTGTGGTACTCGGTGATGATGACTAGGTTACGCAAGAATTCCGGGAGAAAAACCTGGGGAAAGTGACGCATTTGTAAATGCACAGAACAGATTAAGAGCAGTGGTGGTGGTTGCGTCGTTAGTGGTCTCGCCAACAACACAGTGATTCGGAGTTCCTTCCTCAGAGGTGGCAGGGTCGCATATTTCTGTAAAGACACGATGGACCTGGCTTCAGTTGAAAGTTTCGTGCTGGCGCAGTCAGAAGCAAGTTTGCCTGTCAAGACTGCGGTCCAGGTTTAATCACTTGCAAATGCAGGGTTTTGCCGAAACAGAGCCTTAGGGTTGACTCAACTTCATTAAAAGATGTCTGACAATTTACTGGGACTTACGTAAAAAAAAAAAAAAGAAAGACAACGATTAAAATATATTAGAATTTATATCACATTTTGCAAATGACGTTTTGGAAAATGCTACTGTCTCTGTACAACTCAAATGGAACATTTTCAAAACAAATCCACTTTGGACATGCCTTTACGATTTCAAAGCTACGGGTACGTTTCATGACAGATACTGCCTTCATTTTGGTGTAAAGCATTAAACCTGCACATATTCTAGACCAAGGCATAATGCAGCAATGTGGTCAGTTCCTTATATCCTCCCATATAAATTCTCTGACAATTACATTATCTGCTGTCTCATGCTTCTAAGTCCACATGCGAACATTTAGGACGAATATAAAAACCTTGCCTCCGCTTGGAATGGAACTCAAATATGGGTGTGACCAGAGGGTTCGGCCGGCACACTAACTCAGTGGAAAAGCAAGACAGACATACAATCCGACTACGACCGGCACCATTAGTACTGGAACTCTTCGCTGGCTGCTGAGGATGAGGACGGTGGGCGTATGGGAATGCCCTGAGTGCTGTGATGTCAATTCTTGACTCAACTCAACTAAAGATCGACGTCGACATCTTCTGCTCATCTGTAATTCGCCACAGATGATGTCCTTGTGGACTCTACTCCGTCCTCTACATAATGTCCAGCCTTTGAAGACTGTGAACATTGTTGTGATACCTGCTTTTACCAATACCCCAGTGTTAATGATGTTGTCTTGTCACTCAAGGCCAAGTATTCTTCTAAGCCTCAGGTGTGCATGCCATTAACCCGTTCGCTTCTCCTGGTATGAATAAGTTGACCACGTTTTACTGCTGTAAAGAAACGTGCAGAGAACACATACCTATCAGACAATTGTTTTTGTTTTAAACTTGAGCATTTGTTCTCCCAAACTATTACTGGTAATCTGCTTAGTGTTGCTTTACATATCTTAATGTTGATTTCCTGATCTAGTGGCAGCTTATTGAGTCCAGATGTGTAAAATGGTGAACTGCTGTCTCAGCTCTTCACAATCGATCGATAGTTAACACCTTGCATCATAATCTTTTGTCTTTTTTTTTTTAAAGTAAACGCTGCAGTTCCTAGTCTGAGCAGGTATCACCGCAGCAATATCTGCAAAGAGCAGCTCTCTGATTTGCGAGTACTTTCCTAATTCCGATCTTGGTTTTCAGTCTACGAGCAATGCAGAAGCTGCAGTCGTATCCGGGATGGATACATATACCATAATGTCGATCTCTGAAGGTAAATTTCAAAAGAAGTGAGGAATATATTCCAGAGGACTGGGGCATCTACTTTACTCCACTCTTGATCACAAACTCAATCGATGTTACACATTTAAAATTAAGTGTGCCCCTCTCGTGGTTGTGTGAAACGACTAAATGATGCTAAATAGAATAGGCGGGAATAGATACAAGCGAGAGTACGAATTATGGCTCATATATATTACAAACTGTTAATCTAGCTAAATGTCAATATGCACACTGTAATCTAGCATTAGCACAATTAAAGGGATAGTTATATGTTATCGTAATTCATATAAATGAAAGTCCGGCTCGATAGCTCAGTTGGTTAAACTGACTGCGCGGCAACCAGGTGACGAACTCCTTGTGGTCCGGATTCACGCCCAGGGGTAGCCAGAAAAGCCACATTTCTCATAGATTTACGGCATCTATCATGGAATCAAGGCCGAAGGGTTGCGATATCCATATAACAGAGCCAAAGGGTTCATTAATAACTCATGGTTTCTAGATTTAAAAAAAATATGAATGGAATTTCTCACGTTTTCATGTCCATCTAGGTCAGCTCCGCCCAATTTACACGCCAATGATTGACAGAGTCCGACCAGGACACTGTGACCGGACGATCAGTCTCCGTCTTAAGCTGTCAGACGGCCAAGTGTAAGTGGCAGGGGTGTCAGTTATCTCTCTAGTGTATATGTTGGAGTGCAGACATGTATGCGTTTTATTGCCCTGGCTTTTCTGGGCGACTTCGTTTATAGTATTAGTGTTTGTTGGTGGGTAAATGACAGCCGTCTAGAATTTTGCGAAGGAAATGAGCTTATTGCACAGAGTAGAGTTCAGCGTCTGCAGCGAGAGAGCGCAACCGCCAAATATTAAAAGTCTGAAACTTCGGCACGTAGAATGCACTGTCTCGTGGGACCCAGCTTCAGTGTGTGGCGAATGGGAGTTTGGGTTAGGGCTAGTTGTAGATGGAGTCGTTATTACTTGCTGTAGTATAGAGCTAGCGTGACGGGAAAGTGAGTTCTCGATGTTCTGAGGTCGTAAATGCGTGTCATAAACTGACGCGTATCGGACACAGCCACAACGACACCCCTCTAACTTTGACAGAAGTCGACCGGGCTGATCAAGTATCAATGAAAACTTGCGTAGTGTGTAAATGAGCGGAAAAGTGATACGAACCATATGAATTACAGATTCCAGACCTCCGACTCACTACATCTATTACAGACGTCTGACTTGAATGTTTCGTTAAACACTGGGGGTTAAGGTGATGGTCACCTAAGGATATAAAACTGTTACCTAATATAATAGACACAACAAACAGTGCAGACACACTAGAACACAGACATGTCAACATGTACGACTGAGCTTTTCGCGCAAACATTCCATTAGGCTGAGACATAGCGAAAAAAATGTAAACATATTCAAAGGATCGTGTCTCTTCCTCAGTAAACAATTTTACAATAAGCAAATTATGAAGAGAAACAAACATATCCACATAGACAAGCATGCATGCTCTCGCAGGCACATACACACGCACTGCGATACCCCTTCTGCTCAATCTCGTGGCATAACCCAAGGAGTAGAAATGTCTACCTGTTGCAAAAGCACGCATGAACACTCATCTACCAGGAATGTGCATTCTGAGGGAATCCCAGTGTCTAACGCAAATGGCGTGCGTGCAATGTATACCCAATAAAATGTGAGGAGCAGACGCAGAAAAAAATCACAACAGTCATATGAACCTGATAGGGAACATACGCCAATGATGCCATCAGCGTGTTTACCACATTCTGAACGTACACTTTCAAGGACATTTCCATCCTTATGTTTGTCGAAATGTGTTCAGAATGTGCATTTGTTTTGTTTCTTAGGCTATTAACACTGTTTGTGCGAATTCAGCTCATATGAAAGACGATTTATATAGTTTTCTTTCTTTTTAGCACTATACCCCAGTTGTTAATGTGTTTCGTCGGTACCCAAAGGGAAAGGCTAGTGTCTAAACCAGTGTTCCTCAACCTATTTATACACAAGGTCCATCAAAAACAGGAAACTCTTCCGCGGCCCATTTAATAGCTAACCAATCACAGAAAGACAAACAAATGCAAATAGCAGTTATTTGTTAAATCCGATGTCACAAACTTATGATTTCAGCGAATGCGACATCTGCTGCTGCTTAAAGGACAGAAAATCTAAAGAAGATACCGAGTTAGGTCTGGATGTCTCTATTGAAATGCCGCTTCGCCTTCCCATCGTTGCTAATATTTTGTATCCTGCATAATTTAACACTACTTTGGCGCGACGGCAACAAACACCACTGTGCCATACCAAAAGGTCAGCTTAGCATCAACAATAACTACAGGTAGCATACATAAACTGCTATATAGTTCACATAAACGCGATTATACGCAAATGGATGATGATTCTGGTGAGAATAATCTTCAACTGGAATTGCCATTTCCATACTGAATAATGCCTGGGGGAGGGGGTTGCAATTCATGAACCACTGACAAAATACGACTGTAGGTTGACTAGCAAGCTAAAAGACCGCTGAATGATGCAAGCAATGAACGGTATCGCTTTGGCAAACAGTTCATTACTACCAGCCAGTCAGAGATTGCTTTTGGAATAGGCCTCGTGTGTAACTAAGAATATATATAAACAATAATAATAAAATTTTATTTACCAGAATTAAACGAAATATACAGTAGGATGTACAATGTTTAAATATTGGACAGTTAACTAGTTACTCGGCTGGGAAATTAACCCTCTGGAGACGAGAAGGCCGAAATATCGGCCCAACGCAAAGTAGCCAGATATTTGGTATTTGATATTTCGGCCGCCTCGTCTCCAGAGGGTTAATTTCCCTAGATAAATTATGTGGGCCAGCACCTGTGGTTAATCCTAAACCTAGGTGCCAGTCACCTAGGTCTAGAATTCCACATTTTGGCAGTGATGATTCTGGCTGCTACTAGGGACAAGCCAGAAGCCTATCTCGAATAGAATGTTCGTTTCATTAGTGGTGATTGATCTTGCTGAATTTGTTTTTCTTTTTATTCCTACATGTGTTGCACTGATTACATCATGTTTTATGATTTTTACATTCTGTTTTTAGTGTCTATCCTTCACAGTTCCTAGTTGTCTGGAGTATTTGTGGTAACATTACATTGTTACGCATTAGTGCTTGTGTGTACGCGTGTGGACACACATTTATGTGTGCATTTGGACAATGGTGTATGATCAGAATATATGGTTAGTATCAACATAAATTTGGGTATTTCTGTAAGTGATATCATAATTTGAGTGTTTATTGGATACTGCATAATTATTGGTTGTTCAATGTTTTAGATATGTGCATACGTCATGACTATGGTGCCCTGGTAAGATGGATGAACTGTGTTTTAATATGGCCACCCATGATTCTTTTGCACTGGAATAAATAAGGATCAAAAAGAGCCAGGAGATGTCTGATCTTTTGCGCAGTGGAGCACACCAGCTGTTCTGCATCGAGAATTTGGTTTGGCCTATGAGTGCTTGTGCCTACAGGATAAAAGAGGCCACACTTGGGTCCTAAGTCCCTTAATCAGAAAAAACCCTTCTATAGTCAAAACCGTTGTGAGTAAAAAAAGAGGCACAAAACACAATGGATCTAGAGAAGTCAACGTCAATAAAAAATCCCAAGTCTGAAGTGGATCTACGTGCTGAGAGGCTGAATGGCTATGGAATAAGCGGTCATGAATATGGACGTCTGGTCAGCAGCGTCAGGCGTATGAACTCCATAATGACAACCATTGCCTCTTCCCTAGCAGTCAGGCTCTATTAGGGTGACCGGTTACTTCCTGCTCCATAACAATTTTATCATATGGATTTTTAATTTTATAAGTATTGTCGCCGAGGCTAAGGAGCACATGCTCTGCGCTTGATGTCATCTTCACCGAGCAGGGAAGAGGAGAAAACATGGAAATGGTGAGAAAAGAAAGCAGAGAAACAGAAGTCAATGTCTGCTAGTGAAGGAGGGATTGAAGCATGTGATGCTTGACTGAGTCTTTGGAATCATGATGCTACAGAGGTGCAGGGAATACAGATGGAGATTGGCGGCCTAAGAAGTTGGAACAGAATAAATGTATATGCTGCCGTGGGCTCATTAGTTACAAAGCAACAGTTGGACTGGCTGAAAGACCTAGAGGGGATCCCTGGCAATAGGCTTATTTGTGGGTATTTCACAAAATGGAACAATGAATGGGACAGTACTGCAGAAACCAACCTGGGAGTTGCCATTCCTGACGCCATGATCGATTCAGACTTTGTTTGCTTAAATGACGGGAGGCCAACTAGAATGAGATCCGGAATTGCAGACATGGCTACATACCTGGCTTTGGTTACCCCGTCAGCAGTACTGGACACCAAATGGACAATCAAGGAAATGACTATCTACAATGTTCCATTTTGATCTCCTAATCCAGTAAAGTCGAGGTTTCAAGAGTTAGCAGGTCTTTCAAGTATGAGCAGACAAACACCCTTCTTGGAGATCACATACAGGAGATTGTGAAAAAGGCTAAAAAAGGTCTTAATGCAATAAAGATTATGGCAGCGTTGGACATAGAGCAGAGAATGCTGTTCACAATTTACCAGCACTTAATTATCTCAGTGACTGATTATATAGACTCAGTTACTAACTGTTTCGAAGAGTCAGCTAGAGAAACTCCAGCGCATCCAGACTGAAGCTATGTGGGTGATCCTGGGATTTATAAGAGACACCCCATTTTGCAATTAGGCTAAAGGTGCCTGCAGGTTAGGGTATACCCCAGAGTAGCTGCAAACAAAGAGCACCCTCTGTATTAAGCTTTGGCTACAGATATGGGTCTGAGACTGAAAAGGGGAAAATCATGGATGGTTCAAGCAGAAGACCAATAAGACAAGTATGCATGCTGGAGATCATTGGGTGAGAGGAGGAGTAAGTCGAGTACCAGAGAAAAAGTCTAAACTATGTAGGGTCATGATCACATTGGGCCGGGAGGGCAGAGAGCGGCCAGCGGGTGCTATAGAGGTGGTTCAACAGATTATTCCACCCAGATGATCTGATTATCCTTACAGATAATTCTGTGTATAGAGGGAAGAATAGTGTCTGAGGGTTTGTAGTGAAAGCCGAATGAAGATCTTTAGTGCAGGACAGCCTAGCATACAATACCACAACATCTAGCATGAGAATGAAGGTGGAGGCGTTCAATGCAGCTTTCTATTGGCTAGAGAACAAGATACATACACATGTTGTAATTGTAAAATTGTAACAGACTCTGAAAGAATTCTGAAAAAGGTGAAGACAGGGATGCTTGGAGCACAGTGGCCGGCTTTGTTAAGAAGGTCGCGGGTAGTGAGCATACTCTAAATCTTTTCTTTAAGCCTTGCCAAGTGTGGTCGGGAATGAACAGGCAGACAGAACAGGCAGATATATTGGCTGGATCTGCACCACTGGGTGGTGAACTGATACATGACAAGGCAGATGTGGTCAAGGCCCTTTGGGAACATGTAACGAAGTCAGAAGAGAAACAATATCATTATGGCCTGGAAAGAATGATGCCCCTGGGTGTAACTAGAGGGTCTGGCTGGCTCACTACATTCAGAGAAAAGACAAGACGGACACTTAACAAAAAGAAATATGAAATGTAAAAACAAATACTTGAAAAGATCATGCCTTTATATGGTGGGGAAGGGGGGGCAGGTGAGATCTCAGCCACCCCCCTCATCCCATATTTGTTTTTTTTTCACCGCTTCTATAGTAAACAAAGCAACAGGATCATGCAGAATGCATCTTAAAAAACCTAAACGCATGTGGCAATGTGCTTGATCGTATATAAATGGGTCAACTGGATCTGAATATGGCCAATGTGTACTGCCCTTTGACGACTAAGAAGGTGTTTCTTGGAAGTCTGTAAGTGAAGTCAAAAACGTGTTGTTGGCCCACAGCAGTGGGGTTCAAGAAACCGAATAATGTCCAAAGCAGTGTACGGTCAAATGGCGAAATACATCCGTTGCAGCGAAAGGGTTGAGGAAAGAAGGAATCCTTTTGAGCAATGTAAAACAAGAAGAAATTATTATGTTTTTAAAAAAAATGAAAAAGTTTTAACTATAAGAAAGGACTTTGTCAAGATCATGTAAACATTTTCTTCTTATTATTATTTCATTTGACCCAATAGTAAAACAATGATGAAACATTTTCTGAAGCAGCAGCCTTAATAACTTTAGCTAGGAACCACTACTGCCTAAGATTCGTTCACAATGAAAATAAAATCACTGATAAAAAAAAAAGATGCAGTTCTCAAGTTCTGGGATGAAGTGTTAACACAAAAGGGAGAATTTCAGAAGCAACGAAAACTTATATTGTAAATGCAGTAATTAACCCAAAATAATTAGAACCTGACAAATACATCACTTACTTGGGGAAGACAGTGATCGATGTTCCTGTGGCATGCTAAAAGCTGCCTCATGAGAATAAGTCGGTGCCATTTTATCCTCTTGTCTGTGGGTTTGGTTAGACTTTGAGTGCACATGTTGTGAAATCTGGTCATCCTGATGTTGAGAAACATTTTGATAGGACAGTGGTGAATCCTCAGATAAGTATCTCTGCTCCTGCCAGGTAGGGGATCTGGATGTGCCTAGCTCTGTCGGTTGAAAGGATTCATCATTCTTATTCAGCCTGGCAAGGATCCACTGACGGACATGATGCTCCTTTCCACTCTGTCCATAGAAATCACTAGACATGGCAGCATCTGAAAACAAAATGCAAATTTTTTAAGCTTTCTTTAAATTAAAAAAAAACATAACACATGATTTTATAATCAACAACCATAATTAGAGACAAATCAGGTACAAACCAATATATGCCTAGTAGCTGTTGTGCTCCCAGCTACACCAAACATTGTTTCAACATAATATACACTTTAAAAAGATTAAGGAGTTGATAAAATGCACAAGGAGTTAATAAAATGAATCAAGTTTGAAACCCCACAAATGTATGGTGAGGTTCTACCTGGCCAAGAGCTGCAGAGCATCTAGTAACAAGATCAGACATGCACGCAACAGAGCTGTTTATCCTAGTGCAACTTTTGGTAATACTTAAAACTGGTTGCCATTATACAGATGTTAGGAAAATTATCTTTTTTCTTCTTTATTTTTCTACTCCTGGAATGCCTCAAAGAGTCAGAGTAGGAAGAGATCTGTGTAACGGGCCCTTTTGTTTGCTTCATATAAAATACTTTTCAGTGTCTCTGATATTTTAGAAGTCCATTTTCTGCATGGTCGACCTCTGGATCTGTTACAGCTGTATCTGTTTAGCACTGCTGTCTGTGGTGCCCTGTTTGATGCCAATTTTGTTATATGGCCAAATCGTTTGATTTACTTTACTACCTATAATATTGAGTATTGTTTCTGTGCTGACTCTCCTTCTGATATCATCATTACAAAGTCGATCTTTTCTAGTTACACCTAGCATAGTGCATAAACATTTAATTTCTGTTGTGACTATTTTCCTTCTGTCTTCTGAAGACAGTGTCCATGTTTGACACTGACATCATAGTGTTGGTAAGAATATTGCGTAGAACTGTTTTTTTTTAATGGTCATATTACCATGCCTGCATTTCAAAATTGATGCCATTTGAACTAAAACTCCACTGGCTTTATTGCAGCTCTGCTGGATTTCTTCATTAATTCTTCAGTCTTCTGAAAAAATGCTCTCCGGATATGTAAAATGTTTTGCTTGCTTTAACTGGTAATTATCAATTTTGATACTGGTGGTTCTATTAGTGGAAAATTATAACAATGGATAAAATGGATAATTCACCATGACCCAGCCATATATGAAATGCAGTAGCTGCCTCCCTCACAAATTGTGTAACATGATGGATGATTTGGAAACAATTAATTATATGACCAATTATTTATTTATAAAAAAGGCAAAAAAGGGTGAGTGCAACCGGCAATCAGAAATAGGCTATGTCAAAAGAATAAGAAAAATATATGTTAATGAGAATATGTGAAAAAGAAGACTGTAAGGCTTAGCATAATGGAAAAGACAACTTGACAGCAGTCCAGTTTGTGGTAGTTATTGATAATGTGCCAAAATGGAGAAGGAAACTTAAAATCAATAATATTAAATATTTCAAACCTAGACGACGATTCAATGCAGTTTATTAAATAACTATGTTTCAAAACAAGGGACTTATCTGAGGGATGGTATTCGGTCACTGTGCCCTGTGTCACTGTCATCTGCATTATTTGTCTAACTACTCTAACAATGACATCAGTCATTACCTAAATCCCAGTTTCATAAATTTATGTACAACATTTGGCTATCCTCCGAATAATGGTCCCAAATTATGGACTACACGACTACAGCGACTACACAGCATACCACGAAAAAAGCTACAGCAAGTTAAAGTCACTGCCGAGAGTATCTCCTGCACCGCTACGCGCGGCGTAGAGCGGGGCTAAACTAGATGGCTGGGACTCACAAGCATCAGCTACCACATCTTATGCAGCTTCCTCCATATTATTTGCTCGTGAGTCCCAGCCATCTAGTTTAGCCCCGCGCGTAGCGGCGCGGGATATACTATCGGCGGTATGCTGTATAGTCGCTGGAAGAGGTCCGCAATTTACATGTGACTGAGGCCCTGTTAGAGCATATTTTTGGCCTCAATAATTTTGGACCGTTATTCGGAGGATAGCCCAACATTCCTAGACAAATGTTGGTACTTTAATTAATTATGATCAGCATTATAAGATGCTGCATTTCATATTTAATCTAATTGTTTCATAACTGTACAAATTTATCATGCAAGTGCTTATTTTTCCTTTAATGATTTTAACAAGCTATGAGAACGAAATCAAATGTAAAATTAACAATGTGGTGGCTCTTTACGTTCTTTACGTACGTGCAACGAATTACCCTAATTAGACAATAATTAACGTGAAATGTTTTGCATATTGTAGCTAAATAACAACAATGGATTCCTTCTTTTTTAATACTCATACAGTTTCAGCAAAGTCTGGCCTAACCCAAAAGACTGTTCATCACTGTCATTATTTTGTTAACGTGAGGAGGAGTGAGGCAGACTTCAACAAGACGTATTTTTTAACATGAACAAAACGCAGCTGATGCACACACAAAAAAACCACTAAAAATAAAAACACTTCAGCAGCCCTAAAGCAACGTTTATTTCATAAATTCATATTCCAAATGCATAATTCAAACAGGCTTTCACAACGGCTTGACAGATGTGTATTTCGAGACAATACCTAGAGAAAAGTTTGCAAAGCAAAAATTGGCGTCTATGGCCGTGTCTGCACTACACGGTAGTAGTCCATCTTTTTTCCTCAGAAATACGAGGGAAATGTAATCGTAAGTTTCATTGGGTGTCCTGTAAAAAATGTAACCAATGAACAAGCGTTTCTGTAAAATCTATGCCACTACATCCTACTATCAGTGTTGCCACTTTTGATATTTCCCATCCAGATCTAAATTGTTTTACCTAGCATCTAGATGGTGTTTTCGACGTCTTTTTTTTTTTTTTTACGTATCCAGAAACCATGAGTTGTAAACCCTTTGGCTCGGTACTATGGATATCGCAACCCTTCGGCCTTGATTCCATTATAGGTACCGTTAATCTGGGAGAGATGTGGCTTTTCTGCCTACCCCCGGGAGTGAACCCGGACCACAAGGAGTTCGTCACCCGGCCGCCGCGAAAGTCAGGTTTAACCAACTTCGCTAGAAAAAAAAAAAAACAAGCGTTTCTGTAAAATCTATGCCACTACATCCTACTATCAGTGTTGCCACTTTTGATATTTCCCATCCAGATCTAAATTGTTTTACCTAGCATCTAGATGGTGTTTTCGACGTCTAGATGGTAGATGTAATTCTAGATGTCTTTTTGTTTGTTTGAAACTTTATAGATCTTTTTCATTCAGTGTCCGTTTAATAATTAGTGTATGAAAGATTACACATTTTTGTTTTGGTCTGGGCACGTACATTGTAGTAACTGCGATTACGTAAACTTTGAACTCACTGGGGTCAACGCTCAACAATTTGGCCGCCCCGGTACTGATAAAAAGCACGCGTAAATCCTACTAACTTTGTTTGAACTGTATCCTCACTGTGTTGTAAATTATAGCTGTGATGCTGACTTTGTGGTTCTTTTTCATGTTTTTTTTTTTTTTATTTTTTTTTTATTTTTGCTCACCTTCATATGTGTCTTTCACTTTGAAAAACCTGTCGACATGCCAAACGTAAAGCAATATATGCAAACATTTAGGAAAGAGTGGCTGCATGATGATATAATTAAAGACTTGGTGATGGAAGTTCCTATGGATATGACCAAGGCTCATTGTAAGTACTGCAAGTGTGAAATTTAAGCGAAAATACTAGACTGAATTAAAGAGTCATGTAGAGACTAAAATGCGTAAAACTGCAGTTCCATTCAAAGATATTACACGACTGACATCTGTTTTCAGAACTACATCGATTATTAAATCATTAAATGTTGAAGGATCTGTCGCAATGATTTTAAGTTGTCATTGATTTGTTTAAAAACACTATTTCTGACAGTCAATTTTTGGACGACGTAAAAATGCATCACACATAGTGTACACATGTTCTAAGAAACACGTTATTTTCTCACTTTGAAAAAGATTTTATGAGTGGTATTTCTACAAATAAATATAGTTTATTATTTGACGAATCGAATTACATTTATGTACTGAAAGTGCTTGGTGTGTATATTATATATTACAGCAACAGTAAAGACAAAGTAGTTTCTACATATCTTGGACTAGTTCAATTGGAAATATGTGATGCAGAAAGTATAGTTAATGAACTAAAAAACTTTTTATCAGCAAACAATTAGACTTGAAGAATTTGGCTGCAATTAGTTCTGATAATGCCTCGGTGAATATTGTTATTAACAATGGCGTCTATGCCAAATTGAAGAAAGATATCCCATCTTGTATCCTTCTAAAATGTGTGTGTCATTGCTTGCAGCTAGCAATATTACATGATTCATCGAAATGTTTATCAAGGAATTTGGAATACTTTATTTCTGAAACACATAACTGGTTTTTTTTAATCATCTGTCATACAACAGCAATACAATAACTTATATAAAGCGTTAAATGATGGTTTCGACCACTGAAAATTATGTCAGATGGTTTTCAATTCAACCTGCTGTTGAAAGAATTATGAATCAACGGTGATCCTAGGATCACCCGCATAGCTTCATTCTGTATGCGCTTCAGTTTCTCTATCTGACTCTTCGAGACAGTGAGTAACCCCAATCCATAATCAATCACTGAGATGAATAAGAGCGGGTAAATAACAAGACAAAGTGAAAAGTGCTACACAACTGAAATACTTTCTGGAATTTACAGTCATGAAAAAATAAAATGGCATTCCTTCTCTTTTTACAACCTATTCTAATGGAAGTGCAAAAAGTTAATAAACTGTTCGAATCTAAACATGTCGATAAAGATAAATATCTTGATGACCTAACTTTAGTATTTCACTTAGTTGGTAAAAGACTGGTATTATCAACTTCTAAAGCTGATTTGCTCACTTGCACTTTTGAGAGCTATTTGGTTCCTAAGCCATACCTTGGATATCAAATCGAATAAAAAATTTATGATAAAAAAGGGACTATTCATACAAAATGAAGAGAACAACTTAAGGAAGCGCTGCCAAGATTTCCTTATCTCATTATTCAAGCAGCTGAAGCAGAGACTTCCTGAAAGTCTAGATGTATTGAAAAATATTTCAATCTTTTCTGTGAGCAATATACTTCAGCCAGTAAAGGACATACCAAAATATTGTAAAGTTGTGAAATTGTTAGGGGCTAGTGATAATAGTGTGGCGGAAGCAGAATATCAACTTTAAAAAAAAAACTTGTTTGACAGGACAAACAAAACAGAAACTGAAGTGTTTTGGAGTGAAGTGAAACAATTTAAAGATGCCTCAGGAAACAGTCCATTCCTTAAGCTCTTTGAATGTGCCATGTCTGTCATGATACTGCCCCATTTAAATGCTGACGTAGAGAGAGTTTTCAGTGCTATGAATTATATCAAATCTACCCTAAGAAATAGGATGAAACTTGACCTCTTAAATAACATTTGGCCTGATGAGAGTATGACAATGCTGTTCAACTTATCAGTTCCCTGATTGTAAATTAAAAGAAATTGGAACAGCTAAAGCATTCCAGTCATTTTAAATCTGAATCTCCAACTTCATCATCCAAGCTAAGTTTATCCTGTGGATCTTGTGAGACAGACATCAGTAAAGATAGGGACATGATTCTATAGTGCAAGTCATAACAATATCTTTGTAGTTTGTGACTGTTTCCATTTGGATTTTTTTTTCTAGATGTTTCCCGCGCAAATATAACTATTTCTAGATATTTTTCAACCCGTTTCTATGTGTTTTCTGTCAAAGAAAAGTGACAAACACTGCCTACTAAAATGTTTTATTGGGGGTATTCTTGGGTATTCACTACAGCTTGCCGGTGGCTAGAGAACAAGTTGCATCATCAGTTCTCTTTATGCATAGTGGCACATTAGGCTTTAGAGAGGGCTTTCAATGCTTTTCTGTCCTGTGCAATCTTCAGTGCAGTTTTCCAAGTCAATAATGCCGAACTCAGGTCGCTTCCCATCGTCCGTCTCCATGTAGCGTGGCTAAGCCGTTTCCATCTTCTTTGGTTATTAAACTGTCTAGAGTTGTTTGGTTTGTGACTTGAAGTTGAAGTAACGTATTGTTTGATAATTTTGATAATTCTACGTAGACATGTGTGGTGGAAGGTGGATAGCTTGCGTGCATCCTTTTTGGTCATTCTTCAGCATTTTGCTCCATAAAGAAGAACTGGCAAAATGATGCTCTTTTAGAGTCGGAGTCTCGTTACTCTGCAGTAACTGTTGGATTTTCAGATTTGCCTCACCCTTCCAAAAGCACGTGACTGTGTGTCTTTCTCTGTCCCTCCCAGTAGGGACACAACAATACCAAGATATGTGAAATGTTCTGCATTTTCAAGTGTTTGGTTATTTATGGTCACTGATTGTTGGATGGCTATAGCAATGCAAAGATTGAACAGCCTTAAAGGTATATGGTTAAGCACCAGCAAGGAGATACAAATTAGAATTTTGAGAGCATGCATCTTCCCTGTGGCTGCATACGGATGTGAGTCGTGGACTATCTCTCAGTCCTTAAGAAAGAGAATATGGGCTTTTGAACTGAAATGCTATAGATAGATTCTCAGAATATCTTGGACAAAGAAGATGAGAAATATTGACATCTTGAAAGATCTGAACATCAAGGAATTATGGTTAATAAACAACATCCTTTCTCGAAAGCTGAAATATTTTGGGCATTTCAAGCGCCACGACGGATTGGAAAAATTATAGCAGAAGGCATGGTACCAGGAAGGAGGGGCAGGGACCGACCGACACGAAGATGGGCACAGGATATAAGCCTTGAGAGTGAAAGTGCATGAGGCGGGAAAACTGGCGATGTGCCTAAGGGCGTGTAAAGGGATCTTTACTTTCATCTACTTTAAATTGTTTATACTACAGGAAAAATCTTTATAGGAGAAAACAATTATGTTGACTATCTTTTTTGGAATTCCATAATGTAGTAATAATTTTCAGAGACTGTCTCAATGGACGCTGTCAAAAGCTTTCTCAAAGTCCACATAGTTAATATATATACTTCTCTGCCATTCATTGCATTGTTCTAAATTGTTACTTAGGGTGAAGATATGTTCAGCTGTTCCTCTGTCCGGTCTTAATTCTGCTTGTTCCACTCGTATGCATTTATCTACTCCCATTTCGAGCAGCATGATGATGATTTTACAAAAAATTGTTTCTTAGAATATACAGAAACAAATAAAGAAATGCATTTTCAGGACACGTAAAAAAATGTGTGTCTATAGATAAAGATATGATAAGAAGAGACGGTGAGGTGAGAAAAGGGAATTGCGGAAGGTAAATAATACAAGTAATAATACAAGACTAGCTGTACCCGGCCACACGTTGCTGTGGCCCAGAATGGTGAAATGTAGAGGAAAGAAAATAGCTCTCAGCTAACAGTGTCTGTCATACCCCCCCCCCCCCTCCCCTCTCCTCTCGACCCAGTCATATCTCCTTCTCCGAAGGATTGAAAAATAATCCACTCCGAAATTATTAAAATATAAATAGTTAGGAAATGAGAACTGTGAAATAATTTTTTAAGCTCTCTCAGCTAACTCTGTCTGACATAACCCCCCCCCCCCCCCCCTTTCCCCGCCACCGTCACCAATATCAAATCTCCCTCTCCGAAGGATTGAAAAATCATCACCTGGCGAAACTATTAAAATAGAAATAGTTAAGAAATGAGAACTTTAAAATAATGTTTTAAGCTCTCTCAGTTAACAGTGTCTGGTACCAACCCCCACCCATTAATCCCCCCCCCCCCCACCAACTAATCACATTCTCTTCGAAGGATGGTTGAAAAATCATCACCTTGCGAAATTAATAAAATAAATATTGTTAAGGAATGAGAACTTTAAAACAATGTTTTAGGCTCTTTTAGTTTACAGTGTCTGACATCAACCCCCTTACCCCCCTTCCCCCAGTAATCATATCATCGTCTCCGCGGGATGGGAAAGCCACCATGTGACGAAATAGTGTAACTAAATTGAGCTTGGCATCCGTATCTGTCAGCGACCTAATTTACAATAATCAGTTTGTGTGGCTCATTGTGTAGGCCAGCTAACAGACTTCAATACCCTGGACACACTTAAGACACGCACCCGCTGAGTACAAACATAATCTTTAATGTACAATGAACAATACAGCTATAGACACCTCAACTAAGTAGGCAGTTCTTTTCCGAAACAGTTGGCGTTGAGCAGCTTTTACATTCACTGGTCAACCCAAGTCGTTCCCATTTATCTACAAGAACACGATTCCTAACTAACAGTTTATCAGTGCTAACTAAGCCGCCGTCTATTGCCACGCGGGACTTAGCGGCACACGTAAGGTGAATGGCCTAAGCGTAACTGGGCACTGTTACCGCCATTAACAATGCGTGTCACCCCTTCACTAACTGCTCAAACAAATACTGCATGGAATGTCTATTATACAAGGAGCATTAACTCTACACTATCTCGTTGAAACATTAAATAGAAACACAGCCTAACAAAGATACTAAACAAAAAATCCTATTGATTCTAGCCGTCACTCAACTACTGTACTTTTACCTAGTCGAAACGCTACGTCTGGTCCAGTCCAGGGTCACTACACAACTACCCAAGTCAGCTCTCTGCCAGCTCTTTTGTTCCCCTCCGCGTTCATGCCTCGACACGCGGTGATGCGTGTTAATCGTGGTACCTGGCTTGAGACAGTTTAACTCAACCCAGTTTATTCGGTGGTCAAGTTGCCCGGTCTCACACTGAGCTTTACTGAAGGTCAACTCGTTTATACGTGACGATTCACTATCATCACCTCCGTTCATCCCATAGCGGAACTGGACTCTGACAGTATCCACCCAGACTTGATTATGTAGCATTATTTTGTACTAAGAAGTAAATGTGGCCAGTGTAACAGCTACCACATCACACAGCCAGTACCAGTACTACTGCAACCACTACCACTACAACCATCACAATAACACAAACAACAAAAACTGTCACTACAGTCTGTGTTGGTCGGTGTAAAAAAGAGGAGTTAGCGCCGCATGCTGTCGCCACGGACTATTTAGTTTATATTGCCCCCAAAATACAAAACAAAACTTCATCTCGTAACCAGTGATGGAACCCCCAGTAAAATGTACACTATACTCACGAATAGCGGAGAAAAATACCCCGCACCCGTCATCTCTCCCTCTCGGAAGGAACGATGTTAAACTGACCTTGATATCCGTGTCCACCCAAACTAAACTGGACTGTAAGCCGTCTTAGTTTACAGTTTCTGTCATCGCCAAATAGTTCTTGATCGAGAAGCGTCCCGGGGAGGCTAATTAGGACTTGACTAAAATCGGATGTCGTTGGGTGAAAGGCGCAGCTATCGCAGCCTAGCTGTAAACTACAACACAACGTGACAACCACCCTTTTAAAGAAAAAAAAAACAATTATCACCCAGCGGGGAATCGAACACCGGTCACCCGCGTGAAAGATGGAATACTTATAATTATAGTACCGAAGACTGAAGAGTGTAGGTCAAATATCTCAGCCTAGCTGTAAACCACAACACAACGTGCCAACGGCCCTCTCAAGGGTGACGAAGATTACCCGTGACATGACCACTGAGCATCACGTCGCCGCTGTCGCAGGCTAGATGTAAACCCCAAAACCGAAAAAGGCGTAGGTACCGCAGCCTAGCCAGAACCACAACACAACGTGCTAGCCTCCCAGTTAAGGGCAAAAAAAAAAAAAAAGATTATATCACCTAGCGGGAAATCGAACGCGGGTCACTCGTGTGATAGGCAGAATAGTTACAACTGCGCTACCAAACTCTCAAGGAGATAGTGGAATTGAAATTATTCAGTACAAAGTTCAATAAGAGCTACCACCACCACAACAACAACCACAACAACAACAAAAACTGTCACTAAAGTCTGTGTAGGTTGGTGTAGAAAAGAGGAGTTAGCGCCTCATGTTGTCGCCACGGCCTATTTAGTTTAATTTTGCCGTAGACATAGGGAAAAAAAAAACTTTATCACGTAACCAGTGATGGAACCCACAGTGAAAAGTATACTATACTCACGAATAGCGGAGAAAAATAACCCGCACCCGTTATCTCTCCCTCTCCGAGGGAACGATTTTTAACTGACTTTGGCATCCGTGTCCACTCAAACTAAACTGGACTGTAAGCCGTCTTAGTTAACAGTTTCTGTCACCGCCGAATAGTTTTTGATCGAGAAGCGTCGCGGAGAGGCTAAATAAGACCTAACTGATAATCGGATGACTTTGAGCGATAGGCGCAGATATCGCAGCCTAGCTGTAAACGACAACACAACGTGGCAACCACCCTGTTAAGGGAAAAAGAACAATTATCACCCAGCGGGGAATCGAACTCCGGTCACCCTCGTGAAGGATGACATACAACTATACTACCGACGACTGAAGAGTTTTATGTCAGATACCACAGCCTAGCTGTAAACCACAACACAACGTGCCAATGGCCCTCTCGAGGGCGAACGAAGATTACACGTGACATGACCATTGTCGCAGGCTAATTGTGAACTTCAAAACTGAAAAAGGCGTAGATATCGCAGCCTAGCCATAAACCACAACACAACGTGCTAGCCGCCCAGTTAAGTGCTTAAACATAGATTATTTCCCCTAGAATCGAAAGCGGGTCACCCGCATGATAGGCAGAAGAGCTACCAACTAGGCTACCAAACACTCAAGCAGAAAGTGGAAATGAAATTATAAAATAATGCAAAGTTCAATAAGAGCTCAGCAGTCAAATATGGCCAATCAACAAAAAATAAATCCGGGCTGGCAACGAAACAAATAATGATTTTACCGTTGCTGGAGCTACGTAGTTTGTGATTTGTGCCATTTTCTGACAAAAAATCACGCTTGGATTCAAAGGCAGCGTTGTGTGCAAATTTGAAAGCAATCGGTTCAGTAGTTTCCAAATTTTTAAATAACAACATAGGAGAATTAAAATTTGTATCAATATAGATAATAATTAACCTAAGTAAAACAAACTTAACGGACCAACACTGTTGGTCTCCTTATGGCAGTGGATTTTGAGAAAGTGTCACACATACAAACTAAAACACTCCAATTAATAACTAAGGCGCAAATAATATGAAATGAGCAAAAATATAGGTTATATCATATATAACACTAGGGCCCATATAAAGCTGGGTCGATCTGGCAGCTGGAGTCTTAATTTTTTTTTTTTTAATATCTGGCTCCGTCGTGATCTGAACCCATTGCCGACCGATCCGCATGCGAGCCTCTAGACGCTACACCACGGCAACTCCCTCAAGTGTGTATGTGTATATGCAAACACGTAAGTAGTATAGTAATAGAGGTATTATTTGAGAAATCGATCCCTATTTATTCTTAGTAAAAGATGGCGGCCAAAAGTGATTGGTTCTTTCTGGCGGCTGTTCTTTATCCTTAGTAAATATTGATCAGGCAGCCACCCTCTTTGTCCTTAGTAAATATCGATCGGGCGGCTGATGACAGCACAAGTGATTGGTTTTAGGGAAAGGTATAGGAAATCGATACTTTGTAGGCGCATTATTATCTTTATAACTGCAGGTGACAGGTGGCGTTATATAAAGATTGAACACTATTTAGATGAGCAGCGGGGCAGGCGGGGCACGGGCGACAGGGCGACTAATAGAGTCGGCGCGGGCTTATGGGTTCTGTAATAGACAAAATTAGGAGTGGTTTGTTAGCGGGGGATATATATATATGTTATAACAATTTAGGGGATATGAAAATAGACAGTGACAGCCGGCAGAGGGGAGCCGTTTTAGGGTTAAGGTAGAGAAAACTAGGAAGGCGGCGTGATGACCGAGGATATATTAGAAAGGACAGCTCGGGCGCCGGCATCATCATCATCTGTATCATGGGAGCGAAGGTCGATCGCTCAGGGATGGTTTGAGCTGTAGTAAAAAGGAGAATGTACGACAGAATGCTAGGTGTCTGGTAATACTGTTGAGGGCCTAAGAGAAGGAGCATAATTGACAAGTCCAAGTCCAAGTCCTTTTGAGAAAAAAAAGAAAAGCTCGACCACGTTCAGACTGCTGCTAGCTAGCCTAGGCTGCTAACAGTCTCCGCCTATATTTGTGGTCTGGGTTATTTGCGTCACTTTCGTGACTGAATACTGGTGTTTGTGCCATTTCTGGCTTAATGTTTCCATCCGAATCAAACCGCTCGTCCTGATGTCACTGGTGCATGTCTTCCTTCTTCATTCTTGGTGTTTCCTGTTTGTTCTGTCTCCCTTTGATCTGGCTAGGCGTATCTCGAAGGAGAGCGAGCTTCCAAACACAACGACCTTTCGGCCACCATTTATTGTTTTAAAATTTTGAGTATTTTAATTTTGCCAAAAAGTACTGAAAACAGTTTTTGAATGTGAATAGTTCCGAGATGTGAAAATTTTCGCGTGTGACCATAGTGGTCTTATAGTTGTCTTCCTGTAATATGAACTAGTTAGTCATGTAATGGATATGTGTGTGAGAGTTTGTGTGGAGTCTTAAGCGGGTCCAGTCGTCATTTGTTATTATGTGATCGGGTTGTGTTGATAGCTAAGCTCCTGTGTACGTAAATACCATATAACCGGACCGTCCAGCTCACGCTTTGAGATCCAAATGATCGGCGATAAGAATTGTTGTGGCATGTTGGGCAACGAACTCAAGTGCTCTCTGTGGGAATGGGTTGGGGGGTTAAACTCATAGTGCATCCGAAAGAGTTAGGGGAAGGTGGGGGGAAGGGGAGCGGGAGGCCATTCAGTCAATTCTCGTCGTTGCCGTCTTGCTGGATTCTAGCGTGGCTTTTTGCCGGGACTATGTGTATCACGTTACCAACCTTTGCTATCATCCCAGTGATGGGGTGGTATTGGAGGTTATGCGTTCTAGTCCTGTCATTATCGAGTCACTTGTATTCCCTATTTGCTGTCAGTAATATTTTGTTATGAGTCCTGTCGGTCATGTGCATGTTGTATGCATGCTGTGGAGTGGGATGGTTTTGTTTATGAATCCCGGATTATATGGACGCACCCAACTAGGTGTATGCGTACATGTACTCGAGTACTCATACATGCAGACAACACTACATATTTGTACGTCCTTTCATACTTATACGTGTGTGCATACCTAATTGACATTACGTACACACGCAAACTCTTTCATATGCGTTTACCAATGCCAGTACTTACATTCATAAAAAAACGAGTACATCCACACGTAGTGATATTCACTCTTCCATGTCTTATGTGTTTTGTGTCGCTTTGTCTGTAATTTCGTCTGGTCGTGTCACTTTTAAGTTATGTCCTGTTACTGGTATATGACCTGTCCGGTACTGACGTATCATGTTTTGGTGGATTGTGTGCGTTGATGACGTTCTTGCTGCTTACACCCTTCATTCCATTTGTTCTCATTAATGAACAGACATACAGCAACACAGTTTATGGTTTCTTTGATTGCACTGTCATTCATACACTCACAAATATATTAGTATACACGCTCTCATATATATACACACATGCACACTCATACACACATATACATGCATACAGTAATACATTTAAATCCATGTACTCATTCATCTGTACCTTTCGCACAACTATATTCCCACTGTTCCGTCCACATATGATTCCGCACCATCCACCTACATACACTGTGTCTTATGTATCCATCCTATACACAAATGCACTCATACTACACGCACTCATCCTTGTGTATGTGTCCATGTTCACATCTATGCACTCATCATACTTACACTATCTCTCTGACTCTAGGATGTTCGGGGTTACCATCTCATCAGTTCCTTCTGTTATACTGAGTAAATCCCTAATCTGGTCTTTTTAGTTTTGATTTGTTTTAATAAGGTATTGTTTAACCAGTTTTTGGATGTCTTTATTGCTTTCTACATTTAAACATTTGTTTACAGTAATTTGTTGTTTGCGTTTTAGAAAAAATTCCTCAATGGGTTTCCTTTCCAATTTATACTTAGTGCAGTTTATTATATAATGCTCTAGAGTATTATCTTGAAAGCAGTCCAGACTTAGTGAAGATGTAAATTTCTCTGGGTGCCATCCTAATCTAGCTCTCCATAGAAGTTTGTTGGCTGGAATTTTCAGTTTGTCCCGTACCTGTGTGTTAAGGCTGGGCTCTTTAAGGTTATTGTAGGCATCTCTGCCATTATTGCTCCTTTGCCATTGCAGTTTCCACATTTTAATTATATGTCGTTTGATTATGCTGGTCCTTTCTGTTTTTCCAAGTCCTACATCTATTAAAACATCACATTTTGCTCCCTTTTTGGCTGCTATGTCAGCTTTTTCATTGCCAATTACACCTCTGTATGCTGGTACCCATGCAATGGTGACTTGGCATTCTTTATTCTTGAGCTGAGTTGTTAAATTTAGGATTGTCTCTTTAATATCTGGTCTACTGTTAGTTTTATGTGTTTTTAACGTCTGCACCGAGGACAATGAATCTGTCAGTATGGTAAATTTAGTTGGAGGTTTATTAATTACCATCTCTAGTGCCTTCATTATGCCGACTAGTTCTGCTGTGCATACTGCCACATGATCTGTTATTTTATATTCTCTTTGTATATTCCACTGTGGGATTATTACTCCTGCTCCTACTTCTCCTGCTTCATTCTTTGATCCGTCAGTGTATGCAACCAGATTGTCTGATCGGATCTGGTCTATGTATTCTTCTGTTATTGCTTTGGCTTCAAATGTTTCAGTATTCTTATTAATAATTTTAATCAGACTCATGTCTGTCCTGGGCAGCTCTAGTCTCCATGGAGGGATTTGAGGGACAAACCTAACGCTTGCCTCTAGAGTCCTAGCTAAGTCCTCATCATCGTTAATTTCTAGTGCAGCGTCCCAGGCTGCTGGTCTCTGTATGTCTCTGACCGGTCTGTCACCTAGGTGGGTAATGTTATGATGAAAAGCGTCTGAAACTGGGTGTCTGGCATCGTTGGCCGCTTTCATCCAATAGCTATAAGTTAGTTGTTTCCTTCTGAGGTTAAGCGGTGTGATGCCTAGTGCTACCTCCATGGCCTCTCTCGATGTCCCTTTGCCAGCGCCCATGATGGAAGTCAGGGCTTGGCACTGAATCCTATCAAGTTTGCATTTGCTGTTGTCTGATGCTGATTCGTATACTATGGCATAATTGACTGACTGACTGACTGACTTTCTACCCCACCAGGACATCACACAAGCGATAAACACCCGATGACACAAAGTGCCCCCATGCGGATGAGGATCACCGTGGAGAGGTCCCAGAAACCGCGTTCAGACATTTGGCCATAATGATGACCTGCCTATATTGCGGCCCCTGGCAAAAGCCAGAGTGGGGCTTCAAACAACAAAAAATAACGTCCTAAGAAGGACGAAAAGTGTTATAAAAAGAAGATGGTTGCTGCTCAGACTGTTTATATACCCACAGTGAGCTTGTAGAACCGGTTTAAACTCGACATGTCCGGACTTGTTTTGATGATTAAGGGCGAAACGAGGCGCCAAACTATTCGGTCGTTGACGCATTGTCTATACGAAGACGAAAACGGCTGTAAAACTCAGCGCAGGCGACCACCGCGACATTTAATCAGAATAAAATAAATAACCAATAGTCCACAAGTACTGCTCTGTAAGTCTTGTAAGGTACGAGGGTTGTAACTGAAGGGTCTGGTCGAGTGGCGCTCGATGAATCTTATAATGTCGGCGTGGAAGGGCGGGAGCCCGAGGGCGTCAAAATAGGTAAAACGCCCGACGATATCGTAGTACAGACTAAGCCAATGGGAACCTGGCTGGTCGCTACCATCCGTATTGATGACAAACGCTGCTGTCTTGTGACGGTTGAAATGTATAGGTAGTTGATCACGGGCCAATACGTCTACTAGAGGTGTTCGGCGGACAATGTGGTCAGCGAAGAGTATTTGACGTATCTGTTGCGTGTTCATGATCTTAGGCGTAGTCCAAAAGTACTTGTCTTGTCTTGGAAATTTCGAGTACAGAGTCTTGTTTAGCGTAGACTATAACTTGTAATGGTTCGGATGTGAAGGTGGCGAACTTAAATTCTAAAGACAACGCCCCAGAGCGAGGCATCTCAAACTGGTCCCCATCCAACAGACTAGGTGAAAGGTCAAAGGCGTAGAGAGCGTACCGTTTCTTATAATTTCTGTATTCGATATCGTTACCGGCATGGCCGGCTCTAGCTGACGGGCCGTGCTGCTGACGTCACTAGGTCGGGCTAAAGATGCATTAAAGCAGCGGTTCTCAAACTGGGTGCCGAAGCACCCTGGGGTGCTGTGATCGTATATCAGGGGAGTCGCGGCAATAATCAAGAAAAGTCGGTGTGAAATTATTGAAGAAGGCATGTAAATACTTAAAAGTTAAAATTTAAGTAGTCTTTCCTGGCCACTGTCAACAATAGTTTATTTCCTGTTTGAGAACCACTGTGTTAAAGCATCGTTAGCCCTACCCGATGAAGCCAGCAGCACGTCCCGTCAGCTAGAGCTGGTCATGGTTACCGGCATCTTTACCCACCAGGCCCATAGCCAACATAGTGCCGAAAAACGCTTTCACGTAGCGATTATTTTCATAGTCTGGAGTTAAGGGTTTACTGGAGACACTACGACCGTCGACACTCACGTTTAGATACGTTAATTAGAAGTTTTGGAAATCGAACGGGTTAGTCTTGTAGGAAGCGTTAAAGGCTTCAGAGTTAATTAGTCCAATCACTAGTCTGGTAGGTGTCTGACTCAGAAAAAGATTGTCCTGGGTGTGAGACAACATTCCTTTGGGGATAGAAATGGTCTTCAGATTCACTCGTTTCAACGGATATTTGGCATTGGTCTTGGTTAAGGCTTTCTCATGGGCTAGAGAGATGGCTGGATTTAATTTGGCTTTTCGAACCATTAAGGTAGCGTGTGTTATAATAGACTTGTAACCAACCGCACCATCATGAGCTATAAGATTGAAGACGTCTTTAGAACGTGTAAGTTTGATCTTGACAACTACGCCATTTAAGAGGTAGCGGTCTTGGACGAAAATGTCGGGGTGTAAGCGTCCCATCGTATCAATTTCTTGGCTATTGCTGGCTAGCTGTCGCCGTATTTTTAGGCCTTTATTACCAAGCTCTTGGGTGTCATCCATAAAACCCACGGTATCGCTGAGGTACATGGCAGCAGAAAGAGGGCCTTTCTTGGCGTTTTCACCATAATTCAGCGTGGCCTCAAGGGACGATCTATACTGATAACTGTTTTCGCTAGGTGTAATCAGCGTATCATTGAGGGAAACGTCGACTTGAGAAAATAAACTGTGCATGTAATAGTTGACGGGTGCCACAGCAGCATCTGGCGGTATACTATCACCATTGCTTAAAGTGACTTTGGCTCTGACGTGTAAAAAAGTATTGAAAAGATCACCATTATTCTAGACTGAAATGTTCTAAAATGTAACGTCACCACCGAAGATCCAGTCTTGAATGGTAAGGATTTTCCCGTGTCGGTGGTTAAAAGTATTTTCACTGTGTCAAAAGAAAAACGACTCATAGGAACGTAGTGGGGTTTGTCATAGATGCGAAACACAGAAGATGAAACTCTGTCCATAATGGGGACGGCACGCAATAAGGGAGCCATGACATCACCTACAGGTCTCGCTGCGACGAGATCACAGTAGACGTAGACATTACTCATGTCGCTATCGATATCTACCTCATAATCACCGACTAGTGGTGTGTCAGTGTTGGTCAGACACAGGCTGGTCAGGCCTAAAATAGATCTCAAGAGTTCGCAAATAACAATCTGAGCGCCTTTCATAGACGTATCTGTTGCGTGTTCATGATCTTAGGCGTAGTCCAAAAGTACTTGTCTTGTCTTGGAAATTTCGAGTACAGAGTCTTGTTTAGCGTAGACTATAACTTGTAATGGTTCGGATGTGAAGGTGGCGAACTTAAATTCTAAAGACAACGCCCCAGAGCGAGGCATCTCAAACTGGTCCCCATCCAACAGACTAGGTGAAAGGTCAAAGGCGTAGAGAGCGTACCCTTTCTTATAATTTCTGTATTCGATATCGTTACCGGCATGGCCGGCTCTAGCTGACGGGCCGTGCTGCTGACGTCACTAGGTCGGGCTAAAGATGCATTAAAGCAGCGGTTCTCAAACTGGGTGCCGAAGCACCCTGGGGTGCTGTGATCGTATATCAGGGGAGTCGCGGCAATAATCAAGAAAAGTCGGTGTGAAATTATTGAAGAAGGCATGTAAATACTTAAAAAGTTAAAATTTAAGTAGTCTTTCCTGGCCACTGTCAACAATAGTTTATTTCCTGTTTGAGAACCACTGTGTTAAAGCATCGTTAGCCCTACCCGATGAAGCCAGCAGCACGTCCCGTCAGCTAGAGCTGGTCATGGTTACCGGCATCTTTACCCACCAGGCCCATAGCCAACATAGTGCCGAAAAAACGCTTTCACGTAGCGATTATTTTCATAGTCTGGAGTTAAGGGTTTACTGGAGACACTACGACCGTCGACACTCACGTTTAGATACGTTAATTCGAAGTTTTGGAAATCGAACGGGTTAGTCTTGTAGGAAGCGTTAAAGGCTTCAGAGTTAATTAGTCCAATCACTAGTCTGGTAGGTGTCTGACTCAGAAAAAGATTGTCCTGGGTGTGAGACAACATTCCTTTGGGGATAGAAATGGTCTTCAGATTCACTCGTTTCAACGGATATTTGGCATTGGTCTTGGTTAAGGCTTTCTCATGGGCTAGAGAGATGGCTGGATTTAATTTGGCTTTTCGAACCATTAAGGTAGCGTGTGTTATAATAGACTTGTAACCAACCGCACCATCATGAGCTATAAGATTGAAGACGTCTTTAGAACGTGTAAGTTTGATCTTGACAACTACGCCATTTAAGAGGTAGCGGTCTTGGACGAAAATGTCGGGGTGTAAGCGTCCCATCGTATCAATTTCTTGGCTATTGCTGGCTAGCTGTCGCCGTATTTTTAGGCCTTTATTACCAAGCTCTTGGGTGTCATCCATAAAACCCACGGTATCGCTGAGGTACATGGCAGCAGAAAGAGGGCCTTTCTTGGCGTTTTCACCATAATTCAGCGTGGCCTCAAGGGACGATCTATACTGATAACTGTTTTCGCTAGGTGTAATCAGCGTATCATTGAGGGAAACGTCGACTTGAGAAAATAAACTGTGCATGTAATAGTTGACGGGTGCCACAGCAGCATCTGGCGGTATACTATCACCATTGCTTAAAGTGACTTTGGCTCTGACGTGTAAAAAAGTATTGAAAAGATCACCATTATTCTAGACTGAAATGTTCTAAAATGTAACGTCACCACCGAAGATCCAGTCTTGAATGGTAAGGATTTTCCCGTGTCGGTGGTTAAAAGTATTTTCACTGTGTCAAAAGAAAAACGACTCATAGGAACGTAGTGGGGTTTGTCATAGATGCGAAACACAGAAGATGAAACTCTGTCCATAATGGGGACGGCACGCAATAAGGGAGCCATGACATCACCTACAGGTCTCGCTGCGACGAGATCACAGTAGACGTAGACATTACTCATGTCGCTATCGATATCTACCTCATAATCACCGACTAGTGGTGTGTCAGTGTTGGTCAGACACAGGCTGGTCAGGCCTAAAATAGATCTCAAGAGTTCGCAAATAACAATCTGAGCGCCTTTCATAGACGTATCTGTTGCGTGTTCATGATCTTAGGCGTAGTCCAAAAGTACTTGTCTTGTCTTGGAAATTTCGAGTACAGAGTCTTGTTTAGCGTAGACTATAACTTGTAATGGTTCGGATGTGAAGGTGGCGAACTTAAATTCTAAAGACAACGCCCCAGAGCGAGGCATCTCAAACTGGTCCCCATCCAACAGACTAGGTGAAAGGTTAAAGGCGTAGAGAGCGTACCCTTTCTTATAATTTCTGTATTCGATATCGTTACCGGCATGGCCGGCTCTAGCTGACGGGCCGTGCTGCTGACGTCACTAGGTCGGGCTAAAGATGCATTAAAGCAGCGGTTCTCAAACTGGGTGCCGAAGCACCCTGGGGTGCTGTGATCGTATATCAGGGGAGTCGCGGCAATAATCAAGAAAAGTCGGTGTGAAATTATTGAAGAAGGCATGTAAATACTTAAAAGTTAAAATTTAAGTAGTCTTTCCTGGCCACTGTCAACAATAGTTTATTTCCTGTTTGAGAACCACTGTGTTAAAGCATCGTTAGCCCTACCCGATGAAGCCAGCAGCACGTCCCGTCAGCTAGAGCTGGTCATGGTTACCGGCATCTTTACCCACCAGGCCCATAGCCAACATAGTGCCGAAAAACGCTTTCACGTAGCGATTATTTTCATAGTCTGGAGTTAAGGGTTTACTGGAGACACTACGACCGTCGACACTCACGTTTAGATACGTTAATCCGAAGTTTTGGAAATCGAACGGGTTAGTCTTGTAGGAAGCGTTAAAGGCTTCAGAGTTAATTAGTCCAATCACTAGTCTGGTAGGTGTCTGACTCAGAAAAAGATTGTCCTGGGTGTGAGACAACATTCCTTTGGGGATAGAAATGGTCTTCAGATTCACTCGTTTCAACGGATATTTGGCATTGGTCTTGGTTAAGGCTTTCTCATGGGCTAGAGAGATGGCTGGATTTAATTTGGCTTTTCGAACCATTAGGGTAGCGTGTGTTATAATAGACTTGTAACCAACCGCACCATCATGAGCTATAAGATTGAAGACGTCTTTAGAACGTGTAAGTTTGATCTTGACAACTACGCCATTTAAGAGGTAGCGGTCTTGGACGAAAATGTCGGGGTGTAAGCGTCCCATCGTATCAATTTCTTGGCTATTGCTGGCTAGCTGTCGCCGTATTTTTAGGCCTTTATTACCAAGCTCTTGGGTGTCATCCATAAAACCCACGGTATCGCTGAGGTACATGGCAGCAGAAAGAGGGCCTTTCTTGGCGTTTTCACCATAATTCAGCGTGGCCTCAAGGGACGATCTATACTGATAACTGTTTTCGCTAGGTGTAATCAGCGTATCATTGAGGGAAACGTCGACTTGAGAAAATAAACTGTGCATGTAATAGTTGACGGGTGCCACAGCAGCATCTGGCGGTATACTATCACCATTGCTTAAAGTGACTTTGGCTCTTACGTGTAAAAAAGTATTGAAAAGATCACCATTATTCTAGACTGAAATGTTCTAAAATGTAACGTCACCACCGAAGATCCAGTCTTGAATGGTAAGGATTTTCCCGTGTCGGTGGTTAAAAGTATTTTCACTGTGTCAAAAGAAAAACGACTCATAGGAACGTAGTGGGGTTTGTCATAGATGCGAAACACAGAAGATGAAACTCTGTCCATAATGGGGACGGCACGCAATAAGGGAGCCATGACATCACCTACAGGTCTCGCTGCGACGAGATCACAGTAGACGTAGACATTACTCATGTCGCTATCGATATCTACCTCATAATCACCGACTAGTGGTGTGTCAGTGTTGGTCAGACACAGGCTGGTCAGGCCTAAAATAGATCTCAAGAGTTCGCAAATAACAATCTGAGCGCCTTTCTCGTACAGTTTCAGGACGGCCATATTCGTGTACTTGTTATAATGGATTCGCAATATCGCATCACCGCCCTCCTCGTTTTCTAAAAGCAGTAGATTCAAAGCATCGATAAAGTCTTCACCTGATCTGTAGACACCGGCCGGTAATTTAATTTTCTGAGTTTCTTTTTTGCTGTCTTTGGGTGGGGTGTACTCGATCCAGATGTCATCTCCTAGGATATTAAAATAACTGCTGGGAAATTGAATCTCTGCTAGGCCGATTTCATACTGTGAACTCAATTCGATGGTCTGTGGCAGTTTGACGAAAAAGTGACCCGGTTTATTGTCGGGAAATATTGTTGGTGAGGCGTTGCTGGGTAGCGTCACGTAAAAACTCATGGTTGCATTAAGGCCGTCTTTATTTTCGGATTCGGTAATGGGTAACTCAAACAACTAGACAAAAGCACGATCCACAATTTTCCCTCTGCCTCACTCGCCGAGCCGTACGTCAGATTGAATAGTGATACACTGATGACGATGTATATAATCACCATCTGAGAGATGAAAACAACCTCAGGTCGCGGACGTAGTTTACTGAACCACGGTCGTTTACCGTCAGCTTCTGTTTCTGTTGCAAAGACGGTAATTTCATCCACTTCATCAACGGCTTCCATAACACTAATTTTCGTACCTCTCTAGTTGTTGGTCTGCTATCCAGCTGTTGAATGAGGTCGGATAACCAAACCACTTGACTAAATATTCTTTACCACCTCCGGCAGCTCGTCGTTCTTGTAAAATCTTTTCCACCCGATAAATTTCTTTGTCGCCAACTTTCTGTATTTCTTCCTTATAAAACGACCCGCGGAGTTCCTCACCCGAATTGTCTTTTAGCACATAAGTTACCGGGCTGGTTCTGTTGACGCGGCTGATGGTAAGCCATATAACCTTTCTTGAATGTCTGCCTGGCTTGCGTGAGTCTCACACGATCACCTTCTTTAAATACAGGTATCCCGGGGCTTTCGACACTCGAATACAGTGTCTGCCATACTTGCTCTTGGTTACGCCGGTTAACGTCCACGGGGCCATACGAATGATGCGGTGATAGGAATGGTTGTAGTTTCGCAAAAAGAACCCCAACACATCGATATAACGGTGCTTGTTGGTTTTGGTGAAATAACGCCACATCTTTTCTTTCAATGTGGGTTAAATCTTTCAACCACCGCCGCTTTAACATCTTCGTTTTCTGTCGTGAAAAAAAATGCACGCCCTCGTCTTTAAGAAACTTTAGGAACCTCCGATTAAGGAACACTGACCCTTTGTCTCTTTGCAGTTTCATTGGCTGCCGCTCGGTAAATATTTTACTGAACGCCTCCACTAAAGCTTTTCCAGTTTTGGTTTTTATAGGAATGGCCCAAGCATATTTACTGAACACGTCTATACAAGTCACTAGATACGCCATACCGTCGTTGTCTTTTCGTAAAGATCTCATATCTATCAGATCAGCTTGGAATTGTTGGTTAAGTCCACTGGTTATAATCGGACGCCTCTTAAAATGTCGCCGTATAGGTTTATGTAAGGTATATGTATCTTCGTGACTGAGCCAATCTTTGATCTGCTTAGTTGGCACTTTTGTATGCCGTTTTAAGGCCACGGCCCCACTATAGGCCCCCGGTTGTTTCGGATCAAAGTAAAGTTTTTTTTCAGTCGCGCGGCCATTGCTGTGACAAAAAGGAGGATAATTTCGGTCCGGCAAGAGTTAATTGCAAGTTTTAGTTAAAAGAATTGCGCACGTAAAATAAATATATTTAAACATAGACGCTAAAAGAATAAAAAGGTACGAAGGCGCACATAATTTATGACGTTTTGTGGTGTTACTAGGAGATCTAATTTCGTCACAACACAGAACGATTGCCAGCCATACCATCGGCCTAACACCCACAATAATAATACCATATACGATTTCAGGTGAGATTTATAATGGTAGGGAGAAGCTGAGATCCCCTATAAGCCTTAGCTGTATCCTAAAATATTTTATTGAGATCCTACTATTCTATATTCTACCATTGTATAAATATTCCGTAACTTCATCAACCTTGATACTTGTCCGTTGGACAATTCACGAGTCCTTACCTATTATGACGTTCTTAAAGTTACTATTCACCGTTAGGACTATGCAATAGCGAACCTTCCTTCCCTCTGTAATCTTTCCAGAAAATATTCATTCGGTCTACTTGTGTAAAGATCTTACAATATAAACCATTATCCTGTGCCATGGGGTATCATCAGTCGGGTATACATTACATTGCTTATGTTTATTATATTATGCAACATATAATTTGAGTAAAAGTCGTCAGCTTTGTGGGCATATAGGGTTGGCCTATGTGTTATAGACCAATTGGTATCTGAGTGTTGATGTGGTCAACATCACACCTGCCGCCTTTACTTCCCATTACTATACCTGGTGTCCGTTAAGGCGAAGTCGACTTGGGTTTTGGGACTTGAACTAATAACTGTCCAATCTGCAAGCGAATATGTGTCCGCTTAATTATGTCAAGTTTTATATGATCGTGCCATAAATTAGATAGGTATAAACCAACATATTATAATAGGGTGGAGATGTATAATTTTGATTTACTTGTAGAGAAAGACAACATATGAACCTTGCTTTCTCCCTTACTAATCTGAAAACACCACAGACACCGCAACACCTCCACCTGCTCCAGATGTGTCGACATAATGCTCAACACAGGGCTGAATGATGTATTCCGCAGGTTCCCGTGTTACCGTAGTCCTGCCTGCCTGTTTACCAGAGGACCATAATCCCGTGTTACCGTATTCTTGCCTGCCGGGTTACCAGAGGACCGTAATTCCGTATTTCGGTTGGCCTGTTTGCCTAGTTGCTTGAAGAACGTGAACCTTATTCATAATTGCCGGGTTATCAGTGGACTTTCCTCCAAAGGAAACTACATTTCAGCTCATCAATACTATCGGAAAGCTGAGTGACATTTGATGTTTGTTCAGAGTTTTGTGGTGTACATGATGACACCGTGATTTATTTTCCAAATGTTAATTTGAAAATTGTTGAATTCAAGATCAGTATTTTATCAATACAGTTGTTATTTAGAAACTCCATTTATCGATTTCATCCTATCAATTTTAACTTCTTAGGTAGACTAAAGATTGTTCATTGCAATTTATTTGAGTTAAATTTACAAAGTTTTGACTTTGGTTGTTTTCTGAATTTCTTTAGGAAATTTCCGGGGATTCACCCTATTCTTTCACTTTCTGTATTTTCCTTCCTCTATTTTCCAGAACTCAGGGACCGTTATAATTCCCCTAGACTTATTTAATTCGAGCCCTGTAAGTTATTTGGAAGGATATAGGGGATCTCCAGGCGACGATAGATTCCGCCAACAATAGTTGATTACAATTGCTGCCACTTTGGTGTAGGTATTTTAGACTTGTTGTTTCTTTGTCTCAGTTTATACGACGAGACCGGTGGTGTCTCCGTGTCAGCTGTCTTCTTGACAGTTTTAGCCGGCGACGGTGAATGAATCACTGACTCGTTGTCTTCTGTTTTTAGTGTTACTGGTAGTGGCGGCGACGGCACGGTTTCTGTGGGAGTTTTAATATCCACTACGACCAATGACTTGTGTCGGTAATGATCTAGACGAGTCAAGTAACGTTGTAATGTCTGTTGATACAGTCGGGCGTTGTCACGAGGCGACAGCTCTTCATTTTCCAGGACATGTTGCATATGAGTATCCAAATCACGTAGGCTATCATTGACTGTATCAGGTGGTACATATTGTTTTTGAAACACAGAGTCCATCATACGCGGGTCGATCAATATCATTTTCTTGGCCATGGTTAGAAACCCAAGATACCTTTTACCACACTTAGTATTGGCGCTAATAACGCCCCGAGAAACCCACCATGTTGTAAAATCTCTTTTCGCTTTTTGATTGAAAGTTTCTTTTTGGTGAGCGCTCTGAGGTTGTTTTTGTAATGACACAAACGTCTCTTCTGATCGGGTGTTCGGGTGACATTACCTTTTAATACGTTGTGACAACATTCACAAAATGTCTGTACGAGCTCCGGTGAGGCGGTTTTTATGATGTCTTTGGCTGTGTGGGCGTTTTCGCCCAGCACAAAAATGCAGCATCTCGCCGTGTCGCATTAGCTTGTCAGACATTATTTAGGTACGTACACTACTCGTTTCTCGTCGGGGAATATTTCGCTGCGTAGTCTGAGCTGGTCTGGGGTGTCTTGTCGGAGGTCGAACAGCAAATAACCGTGGGAGTTAGTCGTCGCGTCTTTAAAGCTTTCTTGGACGTAGGAAACGCGGCAGGGATACATCTGTTTGGCCAAGTTTGTGATCTGTGAACCGTCGCGAGGGTTTTTAAAAACTACCAAGTAATGCGCGTTCAAACTGATGTGAAGCCAGAGAGAGTAGGAAGGCAGTTGAAGTTCGGACCTGGATGTGTGCGGTCGTGTGCGAGAGAATAGCTGATGAAAATGGAAAACGTATGATAGGTGTACATGGGCATACACAGCGCAAAGAAGGAAGGAAAAACTACACGAGGACAGCGGCGCTTACCAGACAACCACGTCTAGGATGCAATGGAAATAGCCGCTGCTTCTAGAGCTTTAGCATGGGTATCCGAGCAAACCGCTACACAGGCAGTAATTGTCTCAGACTCAATGAATATGCTTCAGAAGATAGCAACAGGCAGTATGCACTCTGAATGGATAGAAAGCATTCGGAAATCGCACTTAACCTCCGTAACCTGGATCTACACACCGGGTCATGCAGGAAAATGAGCAAGCGGACCAAATGGCAAGCACTGCACTAATGATTGCGGGAAAAAGCATGGACAAAGCAGATATCGTCAACATTGTACAACTGGGCTAGTGGAGAATGAGGAATTCCTGACACTAACACGATTGCATGACATGGGAGTTAATCATAGTGATGCGCGTCTTTTCCGTCTTCGAGACCCAGAAAGGAGACAATATAACCAGCTTCTCATGGGGACAATTAGTAGAAGTACTTTGGGATGGCTGCTGCTTCGGAGAACTGAGCACCCTTGGGTATGCCCAATGTGCAGTGACACCAATTGTGATAGAACTTCCGGTGTAAACAGCCACAATGGCGGTACGCTTTTTCGTCCTTTGAGGCGAATGGCGCAAATTAACTATTGTGAAAGTTTCATCGGAATGGGGTCTGAACAGTGCAATGGAGTACATGCACGTGAGTTCAGACTTCCCTCAGGGTGTATTCGACGTCCGATGGCGACTATCTACCAATTCAAAACCACCCGTAGACGGACAAGGAGAACACGAACAGGCAAGCACGGTGGCGCCTGCAGGAAGCGACTGAAATGTGAGAGACTCAGCTTAAAATATGTTCGCGTTCTCTACTGGAACTGCGCTTCGTTCAGTCAACGCCGACCCATTTTTGAGAAGCTCCTCTACAGCAACGACATTGTTGTCCTACAGGAAACACACCTCGGTGACGAGATCGTTAAAATTGCGGGCTTCCAATCCTTCTACAATAGACGGCACCTCGGACAGCTCATTCTTGTTCGTGACAACATACCGGTGTCTGAGGTGGACACGTCTGAGTGGGATAATGAGGACCTACAAGTACACGCAGTCAGAGTGTTGGGCCCGGCCCAGTTTGTGATTGTCAATGTGTACGCCTGCAATGGAAAGGTGGGTACAGCGAAATGGCAGAGTTTGCTCCAGACGGAGGAAAAGAAAGTCCTTTACTGTGGAGATTTCAACGCCAGAGGAAACCAGTGGGGCAATGTAATCACCAATAAATAGGGGGAAGACCTGGAGGATGCCCTAGTGTCTGCCGATCTAGTATGCTTGAACGACGGAAAGGTTACCCGAATGGCAACCCGACAAGGGGATTCTGACAGCGTAATTGACCTGGCCCTAGTGTCTCCCTCCATTGCATCAGGATGCAGGTGGAGCACACTGGGATACCATGACAGTGATCACTTTCCTTGCCTCGTCCTGGTGGAGAAGAGCAACAACAAAGGTCATGTAATCAATGTGCCTGCTTTTCTATATGACCGTACAGAGCAAGATGCCATTAGCAAAATCAGACGACGTAAAACAAGAGCAGATCGCAGACGGCGGGAGAGATGGGCCCAGCCACCATGGTGGAATGAAGTAGTCAACATGGCGGGGCTAGAAAAAAGGAACGCTGTCAAGGCATGGCAAAAGGCAAGGAAAATTGATCCGTCACTTTCTGAACGCCTGATCAGTCTAAAAGATGAGGTTAACAAGCGTGCAGTGGTCTTCAAGTTAATTGCCAAAGAAGCCAAGACAGCGAAATGGAACGAATTCTGCAAGAGCGTTTGCTCCGAGGGATCTCTTGTGACATTCTGGCGCCTTCAACGGAGCATGCACCGCGCCGCACGACCAAGGGGTATCCCTGATTTTCAGGGTACAGACCTGATATGGCAGAGAACTGATGCTGATAAAGGAAAAACCCTTCTTGCGCGCTACTTGGAGCAAACTGACCAAAAAGACGAAGCTGCAAGAATAGGGGTTAAGATGAAACTGTCGATGCTGTGCGAGAACATTGAGCTAGGCACTGATTTCACAATCACTGCAGACACCTTAAGAACTTGCCTCAAGAAATCGCGCAACACTGCTCCAGGCCCTGACGGCATCCGATACAATGACATGCTGATGATGTCGAATGCTGATTTGAAAAGCGTGGCAAAGGAATTCAATATCAGCATCCAGAGTGGCCAGATACAAGAGGAATGGCTCCATAGTTATTTGTTCCCACTACCAAAGCCTAATAAAGACCACTCAAAGATCTGCGGCTACAGAATCATCTCGATGCAGAATACTGTTGGCAAACTTTTGGAAAAAATTGTCGCACAAAGATTGACCACCTACTTGGAACTACATGATAAGTTCCCATCAACACTTGGAGGGTACCGGTTGAAGAAAGAGACATGGTTCAATGCTGCTGTTTTCGCCTACGATGTGTACGAGGGATTTCAGATTAAAGAAGAGACATGTGCGGCAGTGTTGGACTTAGAAGATGCCTACAATAAAGTACCATACGAATATTTAATGTAATTACTGCTTAAACTAGAAGTCAATCCTATTCTGATCCGCTGGATTGCTGCGGTCCTGTTCCAGAGAAAGATTTTACTAAGATGTGGTAGCTGGTCCTCAGAACCGCAAACGATATGTCCAGGCTTGCCACAGGGATCACCGCTATCACAAGTCTTATTCAACGTTTATACGGTGATGATTACTGAGCAGCAGTTGAATGGAAAGGGAAGGACTTTGTCATTTGCTGATGACATTTTGATTTATCGGCGAGGGCGTGATAGACAGGAGATCGCCAGCAAAATGCACAAAGAACTCGATCGAATTGCCGCCTGGTGTGATGGTTCCAATGCCTATGTCAATCCTTCGAAGGCATCAGTGTCATGGTTCTCTTTGAACAATCACATTGTCAAGTCGGACTTACCAGAAGTGAAAATGCGTGATAATATATTGATCAGAACCAACGTTATGACGTTTCTCGGGGTGAGGTTCGATCGCAGCTTGTCATTCAGGGAACACGTTGACCATGTGATAACAAAAGCACGCAAAGGTCTATCTGCAATGAGGATTATGGCTGCTTCCAATATCGAGCAAAGACTACTAATACTTCTATTCTACGGTCTGGTCCTTTCACCCATTGAATACGCTCTGGCCATCCTCACTGTCAGTGCTACCCAGATTGAAAGACTCGAAAAGGTGCAAAATGAAGCCATGCGCATTATTTTGGGATGTACAAGAGACACATCCTGTGAAGCAATGAGGTATCTACTTGACTTTCCAACAATGAACCAAAGGATCAGAATGTGGAGGGCTCGGGCATACCTCAAAATATGTGCTGATAAGAAACACCCACTGCATCAAGCGCTTTTTAGTGAAAAGGGCGACAGACTGAAGAGGGGAAAATCGTGGCTAGGTCGGGCAGAAGATGTTATTAGGCAAATATGCAGCCTAACCGACATCACACCCGGTGCAGAATGGATACCTGTGCCTCAGGCGTTTATTTGTACATTTTCCTGTATTGTCACACTCAACAGGCGATGTAGAGAAGAGAATCCTGTTGCTGTTAATGCAGAGGTCAACGCTCTCATCGGTGAAAATTCAGACGAAGCAGATGCACTAATCTACACAGACGGATCCGTTATACGCCAAAGAAGAAGCGCATGGGCATTTACAGCACGCTCAGCTGGCAGAACAGTCAAAGAAGCCAACGGTGCCTTCTCCATGACAACCAGCAGCATGACGATGGAGGTGATGGCAGTGACGCAAGCGTTTGCCTGGCTTGAAACACAAAAATACACCCGCATATGTATACTCAGTGATTCAATGAGTATGATCCGGAGGGTTCAGGCAGGTTCAGTGCGAAGACAATGGCTTGAATCAATACAGAAGTCCACTGTGCGTGGAGTCACCTTTATTTTTGTTCCGGGACACGCAGGCGTCGATGGAAATGAAAGAGCTGACAGGTTGGCTGGATCCGCTATCACTACCGACGGTCGGCCTATGGATCATGCTGATATTATCAATGCCCTCAGAGAAATGGGAAGGATAGAGGACTTTGGTGGCAGTGAATCCACATCACTCGCCAGAATGGCAGACTTGGGAATTAAGATCGGCACAGCAAAAAACGAGACGCACACCGGACACGTCAGAAGACTTGTTAATTAACATAGAACTGGTACTATTAGCCATCGGACGTTGGGGTTCATACTGAGGGGAGGATCTGAGCACCTATGGACATGTCCGGAGTGCAATGACGATAACCCAACTAACTAACTAACATCAATTGTGATAACATAAAATAACATCATGTAGGGAGTAGGCAGTCCAAAACCCAAGTGCCAAAAGAACTGCATGGCTGTTGGGTGAATAGTCGTTAAGGCCGACGCCTGCTGGTGGATGTAATGTCCTAAGTCCCTTCATCATCATCAGTTCTCGTTATGCCTAGTGTCACATAAGGCTTCAGAGAGGACTTTCCATGCTTTCCTGTCCTGTGCAATCTTCAGTGCAGTTTTCCATGTCAAAGATGCCGCACTCAGGTCACTTTCCATCGTTCGTCTCCATGTTGTTTTTGGGCGCCCCTGTTTTCTCTTTCCCTCTGGTGTCCATGTGAGAGCTAATTTGGCAGGTATATCAGAAGTCATTCTCATAACGTGGCCAAGCCATTTCCATCTTCTCTTGGTAATCATACTGTCTAAAGTTTCTTGGTTTGTGGCTTGAAGTAGTTTAGTGTTTGAGATTGTATCTGGCCAGAAAATTTTGATAATTCTACGTAGACGTGTGGTGGAAGGTGGACAGCTTTTGTGCATCCTTTTTGGTCATTCTCCAGCATTCCGCTCTCTAAAGAAGAACTGGCAAAGGATGCTAAGTCCCTTCCTCAGCTAATAATGAGGTTACTGCTGGGGTGACTGTTTAGTAACCCTCATCTAATGCTTCAGGTCAAAATGGACGCTAGGCAGGGCCACTTTTTTTTTTTTTTTAGCCGTGGCAAATGTGCGTGTTTTTTTTCTGCCAGACGGTGGCCGTTGCATTTTTGCTCCATTTGTAGACTGGAAGGATATAGTTACATATAGCTGGATTTAGCTCAGCTTCTGAGTTGCGTGCATGGCGTGACACTGTGAGCTACGTGTGTTTTTCGTTGGCACAGGAGCAATTATGGGTGACTCGTTTGCTATGAAGCTGAAACGATTACCAGATTGCCAGGTGAACTTGTTCGAGAGCAGAAATGAATGTTTCTAGATTGCCCGTTTCATCATGCACAAATACCAGGTACAATACGTTAGTAGGAGACATATGTATGATCCGAAAGATATGAGCGGAGAGAATCAGCATGTGAGATAATTGGCAAGGTCACCAGGAATTAGTCATGCATTGCGACCACGAGAATGCCAGGAGCGCGTAGTCAGTGAGATTGTGGTAAAAGCGAATAAAGATCAATAACTGAACATTCGTTGTCTGGTATGTTCTAGCAACTGTGTGTAAGTCAATATAGCAATGTGAGGAATCGAATCAAACACCTAGCAGAGCACATTGCGAATTGGGACCTCAAACAACGGAAGACCGGGACAGAAACGACTGAAAATTTCGACCCAAGTAAGCAACGACGGGAGATGGTCAGAACAGCGACTGGAAATCCAGCTGGTTTGACCAGTTGAACTGAACGGCTAAAAATAGGGCAAGAAAGTATTGTTTAACTAATGATATAAATTATTGTAGGATAAATGATTATTTTTCTCTTGTTATATTTGTTTGCAACTAACATGATGATGATGATGATGAGGATGATGATGATGATGATAATGATGGTGATGATAACGATGATGATGACAACGATGATGATGATAACGATGATGATGATGATGATGATGATGATGATGATGATGATGATGATGATACATCATACTGAAGATGTAAGGTTTGCATAATGATTGTAAATGGTTTTTTACGTACAATTATTTAGTGAAAATAATGATTGTAAAACATGTAAAAGAGTTATATAGTACGATAATGGGAAGAGAATAATAGTACTTTATGAGAAAAATGATGGGTAATTAACATCACATTATCCAATGGCATGGGGTCAAACTCCTTGGAAAAAAACATGAAACTCTAATAGAAACGGAAACCATTGACAGTAGCCATTGAGTCCAGTGGTTAGGGTGGGACTTTGCGGGTTTTTACATTTCTGTTCCATGGCCGTTATGGACTTCCGTACTTAAAAGAGAGTACAAGGGTTGTTGTTTTGTCTTTAGGCAGACTGTAAGATGGAATGGGGGAATTCGCAAAGCGTATATGGACTACCGCACTTGACAGAGAATGCCAGAATGGTTGATTCCCATTTAGCCACATGGTGCTCACTGAATACAATGACTGGCGATGTGACAAAGGGAAATAATGTGAAACCTAGTGAAAGGGAAGTAATCACCAAAACCCAGAACGATTAGTAGGTAATCGCGTAGTCAGTGAGATTGTGGTAATAGCGAATAAAGATCAATAACTGAATACTCGTCGTCTGGTGTGTTCTAGCAACTGTATGTACGTCAATATAGCAATGTGAGGAATTAAATCAAACCCCTAGCAGAGCACATTGAAGTCTAGAACAGTCCATTTGGTATCCAGTACTGCTGACTGTGTAACAAATGCGAAGTCAATAGCCCTGTCTGTATCACCGGGCCTCACAGCCATTCTGGTTGGCCTTCCATTATTTATGCAGACAAAATATGAGTCAACCATGGCATCAGCAAGGGCAACTCCCTGTCGATTTTCTCCAGTACTGTCCCATTCATTGTTACGTGCATTGAAATCCCTACAAATGAGGAACCTGTTGCCAGTATTCCTCTAGGTCTTTCAGCCAGTCCCAGTGTTGCTTTGTGACTAATGAACCAACAGGAGCATATATATTTATTATGTTCCAGCTTAGGCCACAAATATCCATCTGTATTCCTTGCACCTCAACAGAATCCTGATTTCACCGAATCAGGTCAACCACCACATGTTTCAATCCCTCCTTCACTAGCAGACATTGCCCATGCTAGGCAGGGCTGACATATCCAAGGCAATGATATTTGGCGTCTGCATTAAGCTCTTGATTACATCAACATCGTATATCAACCTCTCTGGTATGGGCCCTCTCTGTCTGGCACACTCTTACATGGTTGAACCCCAGCCGTTCTGTTTTTCTCCTAAATCTCCTGCCCTTCTATTTCTCTGCTTTCTTTTCTCACCATTTCATTGTTTTCACCTCTTCACGTTCTCTTTGCTGCTCGCAGAAGATGACGTCAAGCGCAGAGCACATGCTCCGTAGATCCGGTGACTATTCTCATGAAATAAAAAATGCATATGAAAAAAATTAGTAGTAAGGTCTGCCGGCTAGGGAAAAGGCAATGAATGTCGCTATGTTGTCTACATGCCTGGCGCCGCCCCTCCCGCGACCAGACGTCCACGTTCACGACTGACTAACCAACAATCATTGAGCCTCTCAGCACATAGATCCACTGAATACTGGTATTTTGTTTATTTTTATTCGAGGTTCATATGAGGCTTTGGCTGCAGGTAAGGATCAGAGGCTGAAAAGGGGAAAATTATGGGTTGCTCAAGCAGAAGACACAATAACACAAGTAAGCATGCTGGAGAACTTTAGCAAGGAAAGGAGCTGGTTAAAGTACCCGAGAAAAAGTCTGACCTATGTAGGGTTATGATAACATTAGGCCAAGAGTGCAGAGAGTGGCCAGCGGGCGCTTTAGAGGTAGACATCCAACAGTTGATTCACGACAATTCACGTCCCGGTGATCTAATTATATATAAAGATGGTTCGGTGGTGAGAGAAAAGAGACGTGCCTAAGGGTTCGTAACGAAAGCCAATTGGAAATCTTTAGTGCAAGACAGCCTAGCATTTGACACCACAACATCCAGCATGAAAATGGAGGTGGAGGCGGTAACTGCAGCTCTCCAGTGGCTAGAAAACAAGATGAATAACCATGTCGTGATTGTAACAGACTCTGAAAGCATGCTAAGAGATGGTGAAGACAGGGATGCTTCAAGCAGCGTGGCAAGCTTCACTAGAAATATCGCGGGTAGTGAGAATACTTTGGATCTATTCTCAAGGCCATGATAGCATGGTGGGCAATGAATAGGCAGATAGTGCGGCTGGATCTGCAGCAATGGGTGGTGAATTGATACATGACAAGGTAGATGTGTCAAGGCCCTTTGGGAATAATCAACGGAATCAGTAGACAAACAGATTTTTATGGCCTGGAGAGAATAAGGCACCTGGGTGTAACCAGAAGGTCTGGCCGTCTTACTTTACTCAGAGGAAATACAAGACGGACAGATAACCAGATTGTGACAGGTACTATCAGTACTGGAACTCTGCGCTGGCTGCTGAAAATGAGGATGGAGCATGCACGGGAATGCGCTGAGTGGTGTGATATCAATTCTTGACTTAACTCAACTAATAATTGTAAGTCAGCTGACCAAATAGTGTAAAACATGTATGCATAATGATGGATGAGGTTCACACTCCAGAAAATGTCACACTGGTATTAAACTGTTTTTGGTTTTCGGTTTCCCCTAGAATATAAGTGTAATCATTTTTCCAACACTCATAATTGCTATTTATTAACATTACACTTTAAAATGTACCCCATATTTTCTTATATATATATATATATATATATATATATATATATATATATATATATATATATATATATATTTAATATCATTCACTTCAGGATTTCTGACAATGTCCCTAATCTACAACTTTCTGAAATTTAAATTATATTGCTGAAAGGTTTGCTTATAAGTTTCCGGACAAATAAAATAACTTAAACAAAATAATATAAAGCTATTTATGATATCTGTAATTGTTTGGTTTTATGACACCCATAATAGTTTTAAAAAATAAAAGCCAATACTGTAAGAATATATCATTCTAGAAGACAGCTAATGTATGACTGACATAGTTTACTGACATATTCTTGTATCTGGTCAAACAAATCAGGCATAATCCCATATTCCTTATATGATTGGTGACATCTTGCCCATTTTTATAAATAGCCACACATTAAAAAAAAAGTAGAGGTAAATGATTTTATAACACAGTAAAAATAACTGATGGCTGTTAGTTGGTTGGATTATCATCATTGCACTCCAGACATGTCCATAGGTGCTCAGATCCTTCCCTTAGTATTCCCAAGTCATTCACCATTTTATCGAGTGATGTGGATTCACTGCCCCCCAAAGTCCTCTATCCTTCCCATTTTTCTAAGGGCATTAATAATATCAGCATGATCCATAGGCTGACCGTTGGTAGAGATAGCGGATCCAGCCAGCCTATCAGCTGTTTCATTTTCATCGACGCCTGCGTATCCCAGAACAAAAATAAAGGTGACTTTACGCACAGTGGACTTCTGTAATGATTCAAGCCATTGTCTTCGCACCGAACCTGCCTGAACCATCCGGATCATACTCATTGAATCACTATGGATGGCTGTTACACCAAAAAACACAGTTAAATCTGTGTTTGAAATCACTGGTTTTGATAACACCTCAAAAGAAACCCCTAAATTATTCTCTCTCTCTCTCTCTCTCTCTCTCTCTCTCTCTCTCTCTCTCTCTCTCTCTCACACACACACACACACACACACACACACACACACACACACACACACCCACACCCACACCCACCCACACACACACACACACACACACACACACGCACGCACGCACGCACGCACGCACGCACGCACGCACGCACGCACGCACGCACACACACACACACACACGCACGCACGCACGCACGCACGCACGCACGCTCGCACGCACGCGCGCACACACACACACACACACACAAAATAATAATAATTGCTGTCTGTGATACTGGCAATAAGTTTTTCATTATGAATAGAAATATAATGTCTCAGTCTGGCTTCATCTTCAATCTTTTCCACATCAGTTTTGAAAAGTGAAAAACCACCGGAATACTGGTGCACAAGATAATTACCGAGTCCTATAAACTTGTCTCATAAATCCATCTGTCCTAATAACACTTTCTTTGAGCTGAAAATACAATTTAATGTTCGCTCTTTGAACAAAGCAAAGAGGGATGGTCAAAAACTAATGCCTCCTATTTCGTATTTATCTAAATTTGTACCAGTGTGCAATTCGTAAAATTAGCAGGATTAATCACTGTTCTGCACTGTCAAGTCCTGCCAACCTCTTTCAGTAACAGTTGTCACCATTTAACAGTTTTAAAATGGTTTTCAAAGACGTTGCATTCAAACAATAAAATAGAAGGCATCCACAAACGTTGGAAGAATTATGAAGATTCAGCTGTGGATGTTAGCACTCTTCAAAATTGAGTACACCGCTGTGACGAAGCTGAAGCAGGTAAATCCTCAACAGCTGATGCAAAGCGGACTGTCCAGCTCAGTTGCACTATATAACATGCATCAAGTTAATGACATCCATCGTGCTGACGGTTCGGTAACACTGTTCATTAGTACAGACAGTGTCCAGACTTCTATTAAAACCTTGGAATTTTTAAAGGTTTGTGTACAGCAGTGTGGGGCACTAAAGTACGTCAGAAGTTATTACATATCACTGTTAGGAGACTGAGCTCCAAAAAGCAGTTGCCGACAAGAAGTATATCCAAGTGTGTGGATTCCTAGTGGAGGCTTTACCCCGGGATCTCATAGTAAAAATCAGCTTGTATGCTGGGTCGAGAACTGTCATATACATAGGAGATTGAGCTCCTAGGAGTCGCAGCCAAGAAGTCAAAGAAGGAAGTCGTGTATGTCCGAGTGTGGTTCATTCCTAGTGGAGGATTCACCCACAAAGTTGTATAGGACTAAAAATGAACTCATAAAAACAGACAAGTTTATCACAAGAACCTGTCTATCGGTGTAAATCAGAAAGCGAACACAAGAAGAAGAGTTCCTGCTGAACTTTGGAAGTGTCTGCCTATTCCGGCTCATCAGTATTTTGGCTGCATAATGGAATCAATCAAACTGTTACTGTGTTCTCCAATGTTGACGCGATGACCCGTAGAAGTGTCTTGATGTCAAAATAGCTGTGATTAGAGATCTATTCTGAACTTTATCGAGAGCGAGTGTGATGATGACAGAAGTGATTTGCATTACATTGCATGTTGGTGAGTTTCTTTTGCACTTAATCATTATTTGCTTCCATTATCAGCATTGAACTTGTAATACACCGATGGTACGTTCACTCCGTGGTGTTGTTCAGTTGGATGCGTTACGCATTTTGGAATTGGATTTGATTCTCTATCTACACATCAGCTGTTTCCTCTTGTTTGTAACAAAGGGTAGGAAGCTGTAAAGTGACATAATTAAAATATATCAGAAATGAAGATAAGTAAGAGAAATCAAATCTCTTAAAACATAAGCACTATTTGGAATAAAATCGACATCAACAATCGCCAAACTTTGTCGCTGCTCTGATTCAGAAAATATCTGTGGAGGCAACACAACTGTTTTGGAGAATTCCTTGAGGGCTGGGTTAAATAAGTATCAATATGATTTTCAGCTGGTCTCAAAATTTGTGAGGTAATCATTTACATTTTTATCTGATTGGTCTTTCCTATCCCTGCTACTCTAACACTAAATTATTGTTTTACACAACTACTCTGAGCTTTCCTATAACTGAGGTATTTCCTCCATTTGTTACTATATTTCTGCAACACTTTTCAGTTATAATTCTCCTCTAATCTTATGGATTTTGTTCTGTTGTCCCTGCATATCTTTTAGACTTTGGCTTTCTTCTTTCATCTAAAAACTGTCGTTACTGTATGTATTTACCACTTTGAGGGCGATACAGATAGGGAGGTTGTGAGCCTAAGGATTCAGAGCCGCATGGCAACTGCAGTCACCATGGACTGTGCATGCCAATGTGTTTAATTGCCCCCCCCCCCCCCCCCCCAGACAGAAAACTCCATCACATTACTGGGGGTCGAACCTGGGTATTCCGCATGAGAGCCCTATGTTTCAACCGCTTGGCCAGCCGCTCCTCTTCTTTTACCACTGATTGTAATTATCCAGTTGTGGCAGTTCTGTATGAAAACATTTTTTTCACTGGCAAGAAGATATAACTATAGACAGCGGTACCTCGGTATATACACTTAAACCATTTTCGATCTTGGACGTATACTAAACAGTTGGTATCCCAAACAAAATTTCCCATAAGAAATTCAGGGGGAATTATTAATCCGTTCCCATGATTATAAAAATGAAATACCTGGCTCTCTAGCGTAGTTGGCTGAACCGGATTACGCGGTGACCGGGTGACGAGCTCCTTGTGGTCCGGGTTCACTCCCGGGGGTAGGCAGAAAAGCCACATTTTCTCCTAGATTTACGGTATTTACAATGGAATCAAGGCAGCAAGTTTTAGATATCCACAATACTGAGCGTAAGGGTTAACAACTCATGGCTTCTGGATACTAAAACAAACAAAACAAAAATAAAAATGATATTGTTGTTTGCATATATTAAGGGGCTGTATAAAATAATTATTATACTGCCTAATAATAATATACATAAATACAATAGCAATTAAATAAAATAAAATAAATAAAAACTTAACCCCATTTGACCTTCAAGGCTTATTGCTATGGACAGGAGGAACATTATCATGAGCAAGTCTGGCTAGTGACACTCACCATTCTCATGGGCTGTGATTTCCATATCTATCTTTAGCACAAGATACCAGGGTCATCTAGAAAGGTGGACAGGTGCCAACAAATAAACAGACGTACAGAGCAGCCAATAAATTCTAGGCCCCAGTGTGAGGAGAAACTAACAAGGTTAGACCCACTGCCTCCCAAACAAGCATATTGCAAGAGTCGACCAGCTGGGGACTTTCTTCAAAGTGAGAGTGCATTTGTCTGAGAGGCAAGGAACCAACAGTCTGCATACAAATAAGCCAGATGTGTATAACTTATGTGTATGCAACACTCAGGTTCTGGAACAAGACTAAAGTCCAGAGGTGGACAAACAACCAGAACTTTCTGCCAAAGTGTACAGCCTGTAAAGAAAAAGAAGATATACTCAATAAAGAAAGCAGGGTGACAGAACAGCACCTTACTGACTTGCAGTTGCACAAGCTTGAAGCAGGCCTGCAGCTGTCCACTGAGATATCTCCAGCTGTTGGAAGTGACCCCTGGCACCAAGCCATCACCATGTGCCATGCATAAAGGCGGTCACATATTGCCATTCTATAGAAATAGCACATCACAGATCAGACCAGCGCTCTTGTCCCGCCCTATTCTATGGCCAAGCCATCAAAACATTTATCTGTTCGTACATTTTGGTCACTTGTGACTAAGCTACCATATAAGAGCGGTCCGTACTACTTATTCCCAGTCAATGTCAATTGTTGGGCAGCATATACCAAACCTTACATACCAACTGTACCAATGACTTTAGAAAAAGGAGTGCACTGTGGAGTGCACTTATCCTAGAACAAGGAAATGCCACCTGAAAATAATGTTTTGGCAGGACAGACCAGGCTCATAGCCTTGGTTAGCAGCTTGTCTAGGAGGGAAGTTCTGACAGGCAGAGTACTGCTCTTCTGATCTGGCAGCTTTTGCAACAGGGTTTGATCCAAATGTATTGGCGTTACCTTTTCTATAAAGTAAACAAGGCATAACAAGGAGGAGATCTTGCTGCATAGGTAACATATGGTTTCTATCATATCGCCAAGGCTCTGTGCTATGAATAGCAGAGGCTTTATTGCTGGTCTTAAGTGGTTGTGATTCTGCTCCTTCATTCAAATGACCAATCAAGATTTGTATTTTTTCCTTACCAGTATCTTGGAAAAAAATTAATAACCTCCAGTCCAAAAAGTCATTGTCATCAACCAAACCATCCACAACCATGCTCCCTTTATATGTCTATCCCTCAGACCAATAGTTATAAGGCACTCCAGTTCTTTTTTGAACAAGAAGATGAACCCTAACTGTTCTTGTATGCCTTGCCAAACTGGTAACTATCCTTAACTCTTTTGAGGTCAATTGTGAATACAAAGTTCAGCAAACACAGGAAAATTCCGGAGATGTACAAGAAGTAAACAGATGATTGTGGTGGCAGTACGGAAATTTCCAAAAGTGAACTGACCGAATCATTTCATCAGTAATTTCAACTGGAATATCTAATTTAATTCACTCATCTCCATCACTTCTGTAAATTTCCTTGATAGTATGGTCATAATCGATTTCCTGTTTTTGAGAATGACAGCTTACTATAAACTTAGGGATTCCTACAGCTACCTCTATATGTCACCTCACCCACTTCTTTGTAAAGATTATTCCACACGCGGTTACCAGATTGTATCCCAGTCTTGTGGTTTTCTGCATTCATCTTGTTCACCTCACTTGGCTTTAAAAAAAAACCACTGTAATCAGACTGTATGCGAGAGCTGGAAATCAACGAAAACTCTAGACACAAAATTAGACAGTTTTAAAAATAAATGCCTTAGAAGAATACTAAATTTCAAATGGTCAGATTTCCGAACCAATACACAAATAAGGCAAGAATCCAAGCAAGAGTATGTGTCTAATTTTATACGAAAACGCCGCTGGAACTATGTCGGCCACGCCTTTAGAATGGATAAATCAAGACTTCCTTACCAAGCCCTCATTTGGACACCACAGGGGAAAAGATCTCATGGAAGACCAAGGGAAACTCTACGTAGAACTATCATCAGGGAAGGCTCGCTCATGGGCCACTCAAACATCCAAGACCTACAACAGATTGCAACGAACCGCCATGCATGGAGAGCCATGACCTCTGCCCTATGTGCCGCACTCGACACAAGAGGAAAGACTAACTAACTCAGACTGTAAACCAAGTGTCACGGTTTTCTGTATTTATCTTGTTCATCATGAATGGTTTGAATGATGGGTTTGTCATTGGAGGGGGGGGGGGGTGGAGGGGGAAGGTGGGGGTAAGATTCAGTTATACTGTCTATCCATCTCCTCCTTTGTCTTCTTCTCACCTTCTGCCCAGATATTCTGCTGTAAAAGGTCTCATATACAGTTTAGCTATGGCCAAACCATTTCCTTTAGTCTTTCGATGTAATTCAGGCACTGTCTTATTGCAAACTTTTCTGTAATGTTGAAGTCATGATTCAGTCCTTGACTGTGTTGTTAGTGACCTTTCAGAGTCAGTGCATTTCATGACATTTCAATCCATTAAATCCAAATCAAGTGAAGCTGACATATCTAAAGCTTGAATAACATAAGTAAATTTTTTGAATAATGTAAGACTGAACTGTATAAATATTGTACAAACATACCTCCTTGCCGGTAAGAGTCTGCAAAAATACAATAAAATAGCTAAAAAAAAAAAAATGACTGGCATATACAAGCATGTATGCACACACATTAACACACAAAGGGAGTTCAAATTAAAACCTTAAAAAAGTGTGATTGAAAATGCAATAATCACGCTATTATCTTTGTAACTGCCAATAATGCTTGCTCCATATACTGCATTCCCAGCCAACAGTAGATATCTGCCGGTACGACTCATTGGGACCATAGAAAGCACATTACAGTGCGTGTTCCTCAGTGGTGCTTTAGTGGAGTGGTGTGTTCATATGTGTGACTGTGATGAGATGCTTTGCATGGTCTCCACGATTACATGGTGACAAGCATAAAGTCCGTGCAACAAGTGACAGCACGGGATACTTGTGGCTAGTCGAGTAAGCGAGGGAAAGCCCGAGCTAGCCTCATGGTCAGTTGATCAACAGAAGTTACAGTTATTTGAAGATGTAGTCTTTATGTCGCGAGAATGACTAGATTTTGAATATGTCGTGAGCGATAGAAGTGTAAATAATTGTGGAAGCTGTGGAATAAAAGTAATTGAATAAACTGACAGCATGTACAAAGGAGCCGACTGGCGTTTGTGTTGTCAACCCTAGATATTAAAGCCGATGCAAACCAAGGTTCATTTCAAGTTTATTTCAAGATAGTTGAAAGCGTAGCTTCAAGTCAAGCATCGAATAATTCCAGTGACCATTTTGCTTTGTGACACTCGAATGCTTGGATATTCCTATTTCCACGTCACTCCAAGTATACACTAATGATGTTAGACATATAGTCTTTATTTATCCTTATGAAAACACAAAATTGCCTTTAGATGTTTATTTACCCTCGTATGGGAGTTACTATTTTCGAAATCTGGTCATCACACATTTTATCTTTTACTTTATAGTCCATGTTGTATAGCATTGGTAATCATGTCTATCCACTGACCTTGTCATGCATTTTTGACACAGCTGTTTTTCCATGACATTATGTAAATATTAGTCATTTAATGTCTGTATTTCCTTCTAACTTTCCTGCTGTGATGATGTCCGAAGCAAGTGAGCTCTGCCTATTCTGATGCAGGTAATTGGCCCTCTTTATGAGCTAATTTCTGTCAAGACATATTCATCATTTTTGTTTCCCTAACTCGTCCATAGTGTTCTTGTCGTGTCTATATAACATCTCAGCAGCTTTCACACACTTCTTCACCAGCCACTGTCACAACAGAAACTGGTAACCCAACGACATGCATTGTTATTGGACGATGATAATGATGGTCATAATTCACTTAAGTACATCAGGAGTGGTAGTACACAGCCTTGAACTTTCTGAGTCCAAGGGAACGCATCACGCGCTAATTAGTTACAACCATCTGGCCCAGTCGACGCGTGACAAGTGAAGGTTTTTATTTTACCGCTGACCGGTCATAAAACACGGACCGCCCAATTTAAACTTTCTTTCGAGATCTTTGTGTCTGATATCAGGCGTGCTAATTTAAAAGCGTGGTCTGAAGGCCAAAAATATTGTACATTTGCGAGATTTACTGAGTTACTAAGCGTTTGTTTAAAAAGAATATGGCCGCCAGGCAGTATTCTACATGCATGCCAACATGATTTTCGGCTTTAGAAGCCTCAAATTTAAATAAAGTACGTGTTTATTCGATTTATCCGAAGTTAGATAGATAACGTTGCGAATTAGACGTGTTTCAGTCAGTTATAGAGTCAAACTTTGATGAGGGATATGTCTAATGTGTACCTCAACGATAGCAAAGTCAGTTGGTACAAATAGAATAAACATTTTTTAAAAGACGATTTTCTTCAGTGTCAGCTAGTTCTAGTGCTATTCCTCCTATTATTTAAGAACAGAGCTACAAAATTACAGGCAAATTGAGTGTTTTTTAAACTTTATTTTGTGTGAAGATACTTATTGTTTTGGGAGTCAGTTTTCTTTACCAAATAACGGTGCTCTATTATGATGCTTTAAAAGATTCTTTGGAACAAAATCTAACGTAAAGATTGAGTTTATTTTTTACTTATACATTACTAAGTGGTTCATATTCAGTTTTCCTTGAGTGCCATAGTCGTAAGTGTACATTTTTATGTTTAATTTTACTAATTTTTGTAAACATACCGTCTGCTTATGCAATAATATTTATTTACTAACGCAAATTATTTGTAGTAGCTGTATTCTATAATAAACAATCCCTGGTCACTTTGATGTATAACATGTGTATGTTGAGCAGCAATTGAATTAGTATGGTCTGTTTTAATGTGTTACAATTGTAAAATGAAAAAAAATTGCATTACAACCCATTGGGCCTCTGATGCTAAACCCCCTGGGACTCAAAGAGTTAAGAACCCTAAGTGTTACCTCAAATGACAAAGACAGATGGTCCTGTGAAATGTTACTGATAGATGAGCTTTAGATATTTTTCTATATTTAAATATATATCTTCTGTTTCTTTCTGCTATTATGTTAAGTACTTGATTCAGACTTGTCTCATTTTGAAATTGGATTTCTCCTGTGTAATTACCCTTTTTTTTTCATCTCTTCACTGCTGAAAAAATTAATTACGCTTTGACTTTGTGTTAGAATTATGTCCATCATTTCCTGTAGCTGTAGTATTACATTTCCAGCAATCAGACCTTATCGACATATCAAAGACTGCCTACATTATGTCCAATAACTGATAATCCTGTCACATCCTTTGTGGATCTCATTATTGCACCATACAAACTAAACAGATCAGGTGACAGTATACAGCAAGCTAACACTTTGTTTTATTTTGTAGTCAATCTTAAAGATGTTTTTTGTTGCCACAATACACAGGTCAATTATGACAATTAAATAGTAAGACAATTTTACCACCAGGTCACCAAATGACAACTAACTCACCATTCTGTTTAGCTTGTAGGTGTGTGGTTTGGATGGTGCGCTTTATTTACTTCATGGGGGGCATTTTTGTGTTGGCGATGCAACAATACAATTAGTCTCAATTTTTGATTCTCGAATAATGTATTTTTGTTATTACAATTCTTAAATTTTTGCCATCGGTGTTTATGTTTTCAAGTAGGTATTCAGCTGGTCTTGTTTATTTTTATTTATTTTTTTTTTTATTTTTTTTTTTTTTTTGATTTCTTTAAAAATGTAACATTATTACCATTAAAGTAAGTGCATACTGGACATCCCATCCTAGTTTAGTCCTCTGATCCAGTAGCCGTACAATGCTACCTCTAGTGACAGTTTCCATACACAGCTGGTTACAATATTGCTTATCCTGACCTAAAAATGGCATAGATGTGATTCAACAGGCTTTAATTGAAGGTTATTTATCTGAGTTACCCTAAGTGACTTGTCAATATCCATCAATATCCACCAATCTGTGCATGCCTTTTCTGTGTGTTCCAGTGCCTTTTTTGCCAGTTGGTCTGCTCATTCATTATCTTCAACACCAGAATATCCCGGTGGGGAGATCCAGGTGAGGGAGGTAAAGTGCAATATCCAAATGCTCTCTACCCATTCAGAGTGGAAACTATTGCTGACATTTTCTGAAGCATGTCCATGCAGTCTAACATAATCACATGTGCGGCTGCTCCAATTACTCATTTGCAAATGCTCTGGAAGCTACAGTTATCTCCCCCATCATGCTTGGCATGTTATGCTTGGTAAGTTCCACTATACTATTTTATTGTTTTCCCCATCTGTTGTACATGTCTACTACTTTACCAACTACGCTATGCAAATTAAAATGTCATCCAGGTATGAATCCTCTCAATCAATGTTGTTATTTCTGGTGTCATTGGCACAGGTATCTAGTTTGTCCAGTAACTCTCCAGTGTGAATTTGCTAACAACTTATAGCATATTTTTAGTATATATGTCTACAGAGGCATGGGCGCCCGCAGGGGTGGACAAGGGGGCGGGGTAGTTGCCCCCCCCCCCCAACCCCTTGGATTTTTAAAACCTCTCACACAGCCACAGCAATCGACTCCAGATGTTGAAGAAATAACGTTAACTCCTGTCTGTAAAAAACGGAAAACGGATGCTGTTGCTTGTTCATCTGCAGCAGCAACGCTATCACCAGAACCAGACCCGGACAAGCTGGAAAGTGGAGATACTATGTTAACCTATGACATTGGACTAAGTAAAATCAACTACGAAGATTCCTATCGATCTTAAGCTTAAGTATCGTTTGCTAACTGATCCTTACAAGCCTCACCCATCATATGATTTTTGAAGGCGGTATGTCAGGGAATCTGGGCTAACCAAGTATACTCTATGGTTATCATATTCACCTAAGTTAAAAGGTTTTTGCATATTCTGTGTATTATTTCCGCAACCAGTTCAAAGAGAAATTCAATGTGCCTTCATTACTACTCCTTGTACAAAGTACAAAGATTTTAATGAAGGTGCCAGAAACCATACCAGCTCAGCATGGCATCGTGGGTCTAAACAAGATGCTGAACACTTCGCGTCAACCATTAGAGATCCAAATAAGGGTATTATTTGTCAGCTACATAATTCTGTTAAACGAACTATTGAAGAAAACAGAAAGAAACTGTATCCTATTATTTCAACAATTTTATTTTGTGGAACAAATGATTGGCAATTCGTGGAAAAGATAGCACCAAAGGAAATGTCGAACAACTTTATGCGTATCGAATTGGGGGAGGAGACAGTATTTAAAAAAACCCATTTTGATAAAACTGCTGGAAATGCACGTTACACATCACATCGAACGTAAAATGATTTGATCAGTTTGTCTGAACAAGCTATGCGAGAAGACATTGTAAAAGCTGCTAACAATGATGTTGGATTCTCGATCATAGCCATGAAACAGCAGATATCTTAGAAACAGAACAGTTATTACTGGGAGTCCGGTTTGTAGATACGTCTAGTGAGAAGGCTATGATTCGTGAGGAATTCCTTGGATTTTCTCCGCCGAAAAGTATGGACGCCGCCACGATATCTGATTGTATTATTCAACATTGCAAAACATTTGGTCTTCTCCTTAATAATCTGCTGGGTCAAATTTTTTGATATGTGCTCGACAATGGCCGAAAAAGAAAATGGTGTTTAGGCAAAAATTCTAAGTATTTACCCCAAGGCTGCCTTTGTTCACTGTGCCTGGCATAGACTGAATCTCGTAGTAAATGATCTTAATAATGTTGCAGTGATACGAAATACTATTGGTCTATCAAAGCAATTATTACATTTTTTCTTGAAAGCCCAAAAAGGAAGTCCTCTGTCTCAAATATTCCTCTTCTGTGTGAGACAAGAGGGACAAGCAAGTATAAAAGTATTCTGATTTTTGCTAGTAAATTTGAAGATATTTATTGCTAAGTGGAAAAATTTTCGGCTCTCCTTTAAATAACGGTCGCTAGCTGGGAAGGCGACGGTCGCTTAGTCGGAGTTCACTCCCTTGGCTGCAGTGCAAATACGGAGTGGTAAAGATGGAACGAAACAAATTACATACTTACCTGTCATGCTACGGTTGCTTAGGGTTAGGCTAGGCTTAGGCCTAGTTAGGCCTCCAGTTAGCAATAAATATCTTCAAATTTGCTAGCAAAAATTCGAATTTTTGTCTCTGTATTATTTAGCAGTACTCTGCCATACTGGAACCAGTTACTCGGGCTCTTCAAGCTGTTCAAGTTGATCTTCCAGCAGTCCAACTGCAAGTTCAAAACATGCTCAGTGTATTAAAACGTCACCGAGGTGATTCCGATAACTATTTCAGAGATATTTTTGAGAAAACAGTACAACTCGCACAGAAAGTGGATATTGAACTGATTATCCCAAGGCAGCGTGGAAGACAAAAGCATCGAAGTAATTCGGGAACCATAAGTGTTGAAGAGTACTTCAGACAAACAGTTTACATTCCATACTTAGATTCTCTAATTAACTCAATGGAGAGTCGATTTTGTGAAGCCAACAGTGCACAATTTAACTTAGCGTTGCTACATCCTTCGAAATTGTGCAAACTGAATCGTCAACAGTTTAAGTATATAATGTCTACTATTAATCATGTATACTACATTGATAATTGTGAAACTGAAGCCTTGAGTTGGTTTGATTTTTGGAAAACGCGAGAATACAAAAGTAGCCAAGATTTCATCGACTTGTTACCTTTTACAAAGTTTTATCCGAGTGTCAGGTATGCCTTACTAGTTTTGCTTACATTACCAGCAACAACATGTACGGTGGAGCGATCGTTCAGCACATTACGTCGTGTAAAAACATGGCTTAGATCTACAATGTCAGATGAACGTCTGCCTGGATTGTGCATGTTAAGCGTACACAGAGACAAAGTGAACTGCAACAAAAAAGACTTTACAGACAAAATTGTAGATGTGTTTGGTAGCGATAACAGACGACTCCAGTTCTTGTTTAACCAATAAATTTTATTTTAAATTTATGTTGTAATTATTTTTTATTATATACATATATTGTGTTAATAAAAAAATTGTTGCTACAGTATGCCCTTCATTACTACAGTGTCCTGTCCATTCGTTCACCATACAAATAAGCTACAGTAAATTAAAACTACATTAAAACATTACTAAAAATATTCCCCCCCCCCCCTTTTTCCAGAAAATTTCCTGCGGGCGCCCATGTACAGAGGTATGGGTCCATTCATTCTGCATCATATCTGACGTTACAAGCCATACTCTAGTTTATATTTTTAAATACTATTTCAAGTTTAAAGTGAATATGAACCTATAAAAATCTAGATTATTTCCACTTACAGCGTAGATTATGTATGAATATTTTTTCTGGCGGTGTGGAGGACGGGCTCAAGATGCATCAAACTGTTCGGGCTGCCTTTTATATTCTTTAAAAAAATATGGGTGAGCATTGATTACCAGTTAATTCACAATATTTTAAAAAATTTATTAAAATATTATAAGAAACATTTATCATTATATTTTACTGTTGAAAAAAAAAAAAAAACAGAATAAAAGTATTAATAGGTATGCGATTGCTTTAAAACCTGAAGTGGGGAGACTTCATGTTGTTTTTCACTAGTTACTATTGCAGTTACATTGCAACCCTGAAAACAAGGCCGCACTGACCCTCATGAAGAAACTATCTTTATTTACTTTATATACTCTTTACGTGAAAATTCATACTGAGTCAATTTTAGGACTTATAGTAGAGCTAATAGTGTATACATTAACATTTTATGGAATGCTATGGTGGACTTTGGAATACCAAGGAAATTAATTAACATGACCAAACTATGCATGGGAGAGACTTATAATATAGCAACATATAAAGGCAGAAAGTCAGACCCTTTTCAAATAACATCTCATTTAAAGCAAGGTGATGCTATGTCCCCACTTCGTTTACATTTGGTCCTGGAGAAAATTAAAAGGAAATTGAAACAAGAGTGTGCTATAGGAGAAGCTACAGGGAAATAGTTGAGAAACTATTTTCCAGTACTCTTTAAAAATTCATATTGAGACATTAGGAGTTATAGTAGAGATGCCAGGCTGTGACATAACATGGTTTTAGCGGGAAAACAATAAATCGATTTCTTGGCAGCATGCAGTGTATTTCACTGTAAAAAAAAGTTCGTAAATATCTTCTAAGTTAGCCATGTTAGGACAATTGAGGTTATTTTTTTTTTTTTTTTTTTTAATTTTGAGTTTATCTTTACATAAGCATGTGAAATATCACTAAGATGGGCTAATAGTAAGTGTCTCAAAAAGTACTGTTTTAGAAAGAACGCACTGAGCCTTGTTGAGATAGTATTTTCCTAAGCTCTTAACGTGAAAATAATATTGAGACATTAGGAGTTATAGTAGAGATGCCAGGCTGTGACACAACATGGTTTTGGTGCTCAAGCGATAATTTTTTTTTTTTTTTTTTTTTTGCAGCATGCAGTGTATTTCAAGGTAAATTCGTAAATATCTACAAATTTAGCCAGGAAAATTTAAGTTTTTTAAAACTCTGCGGTAATTTGTACATAAGTGTGTCAAATTTCATTAGGATTGGCTTTCAGAAAGTGTTTTAAAAAATGTGTTTAGTGGCATCACTGCTTTTGCTTCGAATCCAACATGTCTGCGCCAGTCGGATATTTGATCCGCTTCTACTTTATCTCTCTCTCTCTCTCTCTATATATATATATATAAATATATATATATATATATATATATATATATATATATATATATATAAAGCAATGTTTGTTTGTTTGTTACCTATAGACTCAGAAACTACAGAACCGATTAAGCAGAAAATTTCAGAACATGTTTGTTTTGATTTAGGGATGCTACCTGTCATAATTTGAAATAAGTGGCGAAAATGGTTGGGAAAATTTTCGAAACTAACATTTTTTTTTTTCCTTTAGTGACAATTAATTAAAGCCAAATGCACTTGGGCAGTATTCGGGACGCACTACTTTCAACATCTGCCGTTTCGATACGTTTTCATTTTCCACTAAACGTTGCTATGTAGTTTCATGAATACGTAATTTCTTCCTGGGATATTTGCTTATGAGAAAACAATTGCCTGCGGTTTTGAGTTATGTTAGAAATTTCTTTTGACACTAATATTGAAATTTCGAATTTTAACATTTTTGTTTATTCGTTCTTTTTCACGGAGAAGTAGCTAGCCAAGCGGTTAGGATGCTGGATTTCCGTGGGGAAGACCAGGGTTTGAATCCTCGGTACTGCTAATGATTTTTTTGTTGTTACTTGGGGTCAAAATCAAATCCTCATCTGCACAGTCGTGGCGACAGCACTAGCCATGCGTCCCTAAATACTAAATACGCAGGCTCAAAGAGCACCCCCCCCCCCCTACATCCATCGGTGAGGGAGAGAAAAATAATCAGTGGATTTTTTTTTGGGGGGGGGGGGAGGAGGCAGAGGACGAAAGAGGTGATGACAGAAACGGATAACTGAGAGAGCTTACTGTCACAGTAACCGCCATGTGGCGCTAAATACTCTGACTCACGGCACATTGTCTACACCGACCTAGAAAGGTTTTAAACAGACGGTAGTGACATTATTTCTGTTGTTGTGGTGGTGGTAGTGGTAGTTGTACTGGAACTTGATGGCTACTGTGGTAAATATTACACCGGCCACATTTACATCTCATTTTTAATCCTGTTATCCATTTTAGTCTGGGTGGACACGGATGCCAAGATCCCGTGATGAATTCTAAATCTCTTCGGAAAGTGAGAGATAGAAGTAGTCGGTAGATTGGGTGGGAGACGAGAAGGGAAGGGGAGGGAAATTCTTAACTAAAAGAGCTTAAAACATGAATTTAAATTTTAAATCTTTTAAATCTTTAGGAGAGGCAGAGGGCAGCAGTCAGTGGATGGGGGAGGGGAGGGGTGATAACAGAAATTGGTAATTTGGAAAGCTAGACACATGATTTTAAAGCTTTCATTTCCCAATTTGTTTATATTTTACTAACGCTACCTCCACTATTCTCATTTTTTTTTTTTTTACGACTTACGTGGTTATTTTCAAGTATAGTAGTAAGTTTTACTTCCGTCTCTTAAAAAAAAAAAAAAAAAAAAGAAAGAAAGAATGTTACATGCAGCTTCAAAATATTAGAAATAATGATAGAAATAGCAATTAAAAATTTTTGATGGATGACCTGAATCATAAAATAGGATCAGATAACACAGGTTATGGAGAGATTGTGTGAAGACATGGTCTAGGAGTAATAAATGAAAATGGAGAACTGTTAACAAACTTTTGTACAGGAAACCAGTATACTATTGGTGGAAGTATTTTTCACCATTAAATAATAAACAGTCGAGTGCACTTAAGTTGAACTCGGATAAGTCGAATTTCGGTTAAGTCGACATGACCAGCTTAGTCCCGGCAATTTTCTCTATTGTGTGTGCTGTCTGGATAAGTAGAAATCCTGATAAGTGGAAACTTTTTTTTTAGGTCCCTGCGACTTCTACTTATCCAGAATCGATTGTACAAGGCAACATTGAGATCACCAGACCATAGGACAGCTAATTAAATTGACCACCTATGTATCAACAAAAAGTTTAGATCATCATTTTACGATGTTAGGGCTTTCAGAGGTGCCGATGTATTTGCTGACCAATTCCTGGTGTTAAGTAAAATCAAGTTGAAACTTAAAAGATATATAACATCTTATAATCATAGAAACCAGTATACTGTAGGTTACCTCAGGGATAAAGAAGTTAGGAAACATTTTTCAGTTACAGTGGCTAATAAATACCAGGTTTTGCAGCAGTTAGTTGAAGATGTCAGCACTGGGGTCTGCTGGGATCAGATCAAAGGAATCTGGAATGAATCTTGTGTAGAAGTTCTTGGCAAGAAAGAATGGAAACATAGAGCGTAGATAACACCAGAAACCATTATATTGATTGAAAAAAAGTAAAAGTAAAAATGGCAGACTTAAACTATAGCAAAATTAGAGCTGCTAAAGCTAGAGCTCAGGATAAATACAGAGTAGCCAATATGGAATTTAGGAGGCGTATAAGGGCAAATAAAGTGAAATATCTAAATGATCTAGCACAAGAAGCGAAGACAGCAGCAGCAGCAAAAGGAAACGACAGAGAACTTTGCAGTAACACAAGAAAATTAGAAGTTTAATCTAGTCATCCAACTGGATGATTAAAAAATAGTCAAGGAAAGATACTTGCTAACACTAAAGATCAAATGGACAGATGTGTTGAATATTTTGAAATGTTTTGAAATAGAGCAGTCCTAGAAGTCCCCCCAGTTATCGAGCCCTCAGAAATGAAACTGAATATCAACTGTAAGATACCATCTAAAGAGGAAATTAGAAAAGTTATCAAGGAAGGAAAATCGGCAGGTCCAGATAGTATCCCAGGTGAAGCCATTAAGGCCAACATGAACACATCAACGGAATTGCTACACAGATTATTCAGTAAAGTCTGGAAGACCGAAGAAATACCAGCAGACTGGAGAGAAAGATATCTTGTGAAACTGTCCAAAAATGGTGATCTACTAGAGGGTGAAAACTATAGAGGAATTATGTTGCTGTCAGTTCCTGGGAAAATATTAAATAGAATTATTTTGGAAAGATTAAAAGATGCTATTGATAAAAAGCTAAGAGATGAACAGGCAGGTTTTCGGTCAAACATTGGATTTATAGACTATGAAAAAGCATTTGACAGCATCGATAGGGAATCTTTCTGGAAATTGATGGGGCACTATGGAATCCCAAAGTAAAGGCAACATATAAAGACATGAAATGATGAGTTCTTCATAAGGGTAAGCTAACAGATAAATTTGAAATAAAAACAGGTGTGCGACAGGGATGTCTTTTGTCGCTTCTCCTATTTTTACTGGCTATAGACTGGATTATGAAAACAGTAACTGCTAACACCCAAAATGGAATTCAGTGGACCCCTACAAAACAGCTTGATGATCTCGACTTCACTGATGATATTTCTCTTCTGTCCCATTCACGGAATCAGATGCAAGATAAATTAAATATACTTGATGCGAGATCACATCAGCTTTGCCTGAAAACACACAAAGGAAAGACAAAAATAATAAGAATAAATCAGGCAAATAGTAATATGGTTTCTCTTAATGGCACCCCACTCCAAGGCGTGCAGTCATACACGTATTTGAACAGTAATGTAGATAAAAATAGAGAAACTGATAAAGATATTAAAATAAGAATGCAAAAGGAAAGAGCAGCTTTCACAACACTAGGGAATTTGTGGAGGTCAAAAGAAATGAAAAGAAATACTAAACTTATAGTTTTTAATTCTAATGTCAAATCAATACTTTTGTATGGGGCGGAAACATGAAGAACAACTAAGGCAACTGATAATAAATTACAGACATTCATTGACTGGTGCCTCCGCAGAATAGTAGAGGGAATTAAATGGTATGATAGAATAACTAATGTAGAGCTTTGGGAGAGAACTAAACAGGCTCCAGTTGACCAAGAGGTGAGGAAAAGGCGCTGGCGTTAGATATGACACGCACTGGGAAAACAGGAGAACAGCATAACTAGAATGTCTTTGCATTGGAACCCACAGGGGCAAAGGAATAAAGGAAGGCCAAAAAACACGTGGTGAACAGAGCTGGAGAATGAAGTTAAAAAGATAGGGAGGACACGGGGAGAGCTCCATATAATGGTGAAGGATAGAACCACTTGGCGTGAGTTGGTTGAGGGCCTATGCGCCATTGAGGGATAGTAAGGCAGAAAAAGAAGTAAGTTTTGCTTCCGTCTCTTAAAACTCTTTAAAAAATACAAACAGCTTTAGCACGTGATAACCAAATAATCATTTTATAAAGTCCTTATAATACCAGTTAAACCAACACTAATATAAAGACACAATTATATGTTGCGTGTTCTCAAGTCGGCAAACCAGACTTTCTCTACATCTGTGCAGACAATGATTGCGACATTAACCATACTAGACATGTGCGATTTTTATTTTCTGTCTTTTCTAAAAACTTTAGATGAGTTAGAGAGAAGTAGGTGGATTTGGGGAGGAGGCGATAGGGGGCGCGGCCTCAATGACTATCTCTATATCTGCGCAGACAATTATTGTGACATTACCCACATTAGACACCTGCTATTTCTTTTTTCTTTCTTTTTCAAATTTATCTAAACTATGCCACAGCAATATTAATGACAACGGGGAAAGACTGAGCGACTTCTGCACGGCGAATAGACTCGTTATAGGAGGAACACTATTTACTCACAAGAATATACACAAGCTTACATGGATATCCCCAAACAAAAGAGATGTAAACCAGATCGACCATTTCATGGTAAACAGAAAATCGCGTGGGTCCCTACTAGATGTGCGTGTCAAAAGGGGAGCAGATGTAGTTGCTCTACTACGACTTAAACTCCAAAAAGTTAACACACAAGCTAAGACACAGACAGCACGCTACAATGTCAACCTATTATGAGAAAAAGACATTGCCACTAAATTTATAGTAGAACTTAAGAATAGATTTCAAACTCTATTAGGTGACCCAGACAGTCAAACTGCAATCAGCATTCAAGACAGATGGAACCAGATCAAAGAAACATACAAAACAACCAGCAACAAAATATTAGGAACAAGGAAAAAGCACCACAAAGAATGGATAAGCAGTCAAACCAGAAAAAGCGAAAAAGAATAAAGAACCTCATAAATCACACACAAATCAGAACGTCAGAAAGACAAATTCATGTTAGAATATAGCGAACTAAATAAAATGTTAAAGAAAAGTGCCAGAACTGACATAAAAAAGATTTATGGAAAATCTAGCAGAAACAGCAGAAAGTGCTGCTAAAGCACATGATCTACAAACCCTACACAAAATTACCCAACAAATCTGCGGAAGCAGAAACAATTACCAGAGCATACCCATCAGAGATAACCAAGGCAAACTGCTCACCACAGAACACAAACAAAACATGCAGTGGATTAAACACTTCTCCGACCTCTTGAACAGACCTGATCCTGAAAATCCCCCAGATATTCAACCAGCCTCTCAGGACATTGACATTATTACTGAACCACCAAACAAACAAGAAATCCTTAGCTTTCATGAACAACAAAGCACCAGGCAAAGACGAACTGCCAGCAGAACCTCTGAAAGTAGACCCCAACACAACTGCTAACATACTAGAACCATTGTTCAAGGATATTTGGGAAAATGAAGTGTTGCCTGATGACTGGACTGAAGGAACAATAGTCAAAATCCCCCAAAAAGGAGATTACCAGACTGCAATAATTGGAGGGGAATTAATCTACTCTCAGTACCAAGCAAAATATTTTGTAAAATCATCATAAAGCTTCTTGAAAAAAGAGTAGATAAATGCCTACGAGTGGAACAAATAGGATTCAGGAAGGGCAGAGGAACAACTGAGCACATCCTCACCCTACGTAACAATTTAGAACAATGCAATGAATGGCAAAGAAGTATATATATTAATTTTGTGGACTTTGAGAAAGCTTTTGACAGCGTCCATAGAGACAGTCTCTGGAAAATTTTACGACATTATGGAATTTCAGAAAAAATAGTCAACATAATTGCTCTCTTCTATAACGACTTTTCCTGCAGTATAAAAAGTTACAATACATCTTTCTCAGTAAAGACAGGTGTAAGACAGGGATGTGTCATGTCATCTCTCCTCTTCAACCTTGTGATTGATTGGATAATAAAAAACACAGTAGACAAGACGTTGAAAGGCATACGATGGACTCCATTCACCATCCTTGAGGACCTTGATTTTGCAGATGATATGTCACTCCTATCACATAAACATATAGAAGAGAAAACTACACAGCACAGCAGAAATGGTGGGACTGAGAATAAATACAAAGAAAACTAAGATCATGACAAACAGTCCAAACCAACAACCAGTGACCATAAGCAACTAATCACTTGAAAATATAGAACATTTCACATATCTTGGCAGTGTGGTGTCCCTACTGGTAGGGAGACAGGAAGACATACAGTCACGCCTGAGCAAAGCTAGAGTTGCTTTTGGAAGGACGAGGCAAATCTGGAAATCCAACAGTTAAGCAGAGGAACAAAACTCCGACTCTACAAGAGCATCATTCTGCCAGTTCTTCTTTATTGAGCAGAATGCTGGAGAATGACCGAAAAGGATGTACACAAGCTGTCCACCTTCCACCACACATGTCTACGTAGAATTATCAAACTTTTCTGGCCAGATACAATCTCAAACACTAAACTACTTCAAATGACAAACCAAGAAACTCTAGACAGTATGATAACCAAGAGAAGATGGAAATGGCTTGGCTACGTTATGAGAATGAATCCTAATATACCTGCCAAAACTGCTCTAACATGGATACCAGAGGGAAAAAGAAAAAAACTGGCGCCCCAAAAAACAATATGGAGACGAACGATGGAAAGTGACCTGAGTATGGCATTTTTGACATAGGAACCTGCATCGAAGATTGCACGGGACAGGAAAGCATGGAAAGTCCTTTCTGAAGCCTCATGTGCCACTAGGCATAACGAGAACTTATATATATATATATATATATATATATATATATATATATATATATATATATATATATATATATATATATATATATATATATATATATATGCGGCAGCAATGCGTGGCCGACTACACCTAGTCATTAACAAATGATTTCATGCTAGTAATTTAATTGCAGGAAGTAAAAATTTCACTTCAACAAAGAATTAAAATATTGATTTATGATTTTATTTCATAATCTTATCTGATTTAAAACAACCATAATTAGTTGACTTTTATGACATGCTTGTCTTGGGGGGAGGGGTGGGGGGGGGGTAGGAGTAGGTCGATTCTCTTCTCTCTTCCCAAAACGGGGCCCATGAATCCATACAAAGAATGTCATTAATTAGTTCACAATTTTAAAAAAAAATGTTTTTTTAAATTTATGAAAAAAAATAGCTTTTTTTGATTTGAAATACATGGCACTTTTTATTTTTTTATTTAGATATATACAAATATTTTCTGTTTGCACGTACAAGGATGGTTCAAGAGATACTGTGACCTTCATGGCCTTTTTGAAGAAACACTGTAAACAGGCAAGCATCATATTTCGCTATGTTGGAAATCGACTGCACGTGATGTTACATATGGCAGATAATCTAGAGATTATAGATAATCTGATAATACAATAAATTATAATTATTTTGAAGATATGATTAGGGTGGAGGATATACAACATATAATGGAAAAAATCAAAGTACACTGCAACCGGGCTAGATGGAGTCAGGTATGCCAACGTGAAGAGCATGAGCGATGAAAATGTCTTTTTACTTCAACTAGAGCATCAGAACAGCTTCAGTACTCTAGGAATCAGTACACGTCTATCTAATCCCATTTCCAAAAACCAAGCAAAGATCATTCCCGACTCAGCGGTTTCGGGATTATCACACTACAAAATACTTTCGAAAAAGCCCTAGAGAAGATAATTGCTATTAAACTACACATGTTTTTGGAAAGGAAAGAGCAATTGCCAAAAGGTTTGGGTAGTTACCGGCCAGGGAAAGATACATGGTCAAATGCAGCTGCTTTTGCTTTCGATGTTTATAGGGGATTCCAGAACAGACAAGAGACGGTTGTGGTAACATTAGAACTTAAGGATGCCTACAATAGACCCAAAAAAGATATTTCGATTTCTGCACTTGTGGAAAGGGGGTTTGTCTGTGGTTTGTGAACTGGATAGCAGCTGTCCTGATTTCAGGTATGTTTTCCCTTCGCCTGGGTTCATGTAATATCGATACCGGAAATACCACAGGATTCTGCAATATTTCACTAGTACTCTTTAATATGAATACAAGCAAGATAGCAGAACTTGAATCACCAGGTATTGGGAAAATATTGAAATTTGCCGATGATGTTTTTGCATATAGCCACGGGAGAGATAGGCGACAGATAGCCGATGAGCTACAGGCAACTGTAGACAAAGTGACTAGTGTGCAGAAATTGGTGCTGTCATCAACTCAGAAAAGGCAGCTGTTTTGTGGTGCTTTCTGGACAATAGAACTGTAAAAGCTAATGTTCCAAATCTCACAGTTAATAACAGTAACATCAAAAGAGAAAGCAAACTGAGGCACCTGGGTATCATTTCGATAGAAACCTGTCCTTCAGAGATCATGGGGAGGCAGTTGCAGTGAAATGCCAAAAAGGACTCAATGCTCTCAAGATTATGGCATCAATGGACATGAAAAAAAAAGAATGCTGTTTACAATGTTCCAGCTTGTGATAGATTATGGACTTGGCATGCTTACCATATCAAAGAGTCAGCTTGATAAATTTAGTTGAGGAGGGAGTGTGTTAAAGTGTCCAATCAGGTTTAAGACTTGTGTAGGGTTCTAATCACTTTGGGACGTAAGTGCAGGGACTGGCCAGCTGGTGCTGCAGGATCAGAAGTTCAACAAATGTTTCATGACAATTCCCGCCCTGGTGATGTCATAGCGAAGGCGAATGGACATCTCTTGGTGCAACAAAGCCTGGCATAGGATATCACAACGTCTAGTTTGGGAACGGAGCTGGCTTGAGAATAAGCAGTATACACATGGTGTCATTGTAACTTATTCACACAGCATGATGAGAAAGGGGAGACAGGCATGCTCCGGGCAGATTGGCAAGCATCACTTCATAGGTCCCGGGAAGTTAGCATTCTTTGCATAGTTTCTCCAAGTAATGCAGGTTTGTTGAGAAATGAGCAGTCAGATAGACTGGTCGGTTCTGCACCACTTAGTGGTGAACTGATGTATAACAAGCTAGATGTTGTGGGGGCCCTTTGAGATTGAGTGAACATTGCTGAGGCACAGATAGATCATTATTGTCTAAGGAGAATGGCGGAGGAGGAGTGACAAGGGAAAATGACTGACGTTCGACACTTAGGAGAAAGGTGAGACAAATAAACAATCAGACAGTTATTGCTACCATACAAATTCTAACTCCTTGCTTGCTGCTGAATATGGGGACGGGGCGCTTATGGGGGTGTCCCGAGTGATGTAATGTCGATTCTTAATTCATTTTTTCACATGGCAACCATAGTACACAGTCATTGTGACATTCTGATAGACTTTTTGAAGTCCAGAAAAACGAAGTAATTGTACTCGCAAATTTTGAAAGGTTTGACGGGCACCACCATCCAACTTCATTCATTTTAAATTTTTTAGATCATTGTCATCGCACATCAGAGATAACCATAAGTGCTCCAAACTCCTCCTGGGTATCTCTCCAAGTGTTTCTAAGCTATAATTATGTTCTGGTTGATGTAACGACGAGTGGCTCACACATTGTTTTCATGTCTTCTCACTCCAATTGCTATACATAGGGTAAATAGAGTTTAATCAGTAAAAAATAATAATTCTCCACGAAACTGAAAGCCTCACGGCATTTAGGGCCTATACAGGGCCCGTTCCTGATAGTCACAATGCAAGCCATAGCCTCTAATCTCTCACAGCCTTTCACATCAGCATCACCTAGAACAAAAATGAAGGTGACGTGTGCCGTATCAGTTGCAGCTACTGTTTCTGTATGTACCTCGCCTTGATCTTCTGTAGCATGCTCAGTGAGTCGCTGAGCAAACACGTGCTGATGAACTCCTGAGTTTTCAGCCATTCTAGTTTCCTTGTCACAGCCATGACCTCCATTGACATGCTGCTGGTGGTAGAAACAAAGATTTCACTGTCTTCTTTAATTACTTTCCCTCTGTTGCTTGCACCTTTTTATGTATTGTTATCATAACTATTAGTTTCACACTGCTTACAACTTAAGTGGTCTCATGAAGTTGTAGGGAGTTGAATGCAAGAAAGATCAGCCCAGCGTAGTAGGAGCAATTCATAGAGATGACGGTGTGCCATTAACTACAGACAAAGAGAAGGGGTAGGCTTTCCTGGAGAGTTTATTTCACATACAGACCACAATGATAGAGATAACAGAGATAAAGTTAGAGAAGATCTGGGTTAGATATTCCCACATGAACGACTTGAGTGATGCAGTCCTGTTGGAGATGACTGCTTGTTTCAACCAGAGCATTAGGACAGCTTCAGTCCCAGAAGAGTGGATGCACAGCTACCTGATTCTACTTTCTGAGCCTGACAAGAATCATTCAACACTCGGGAGCTTGAGGATCTTAACCCTACAAAACACCTTTGGTAAAATGCTGGAGAAGACAGTGGGGGGTAAGCTACAAGAATTTTGGAACACAGAAATCTCCTTCCACGAGGATTGGGAAGTTACCAGCCAGGGAAGGACACATGGTCAAGTGCAGCTACTTTTGCCTTTGATACCTTTGAAGGTTTCCAGAACAGACTGGAAACGGTGGCAGTGGCACTCGATTTAGAAGACACTTACAGAGTCAGATACAGTTTCCTAATGAAAGCGCTTATGGAGAAGGAAGTCTGTCTGTGGCTGGGGAATTGGAATACAGCCGTTTTGTATACTCGCTGGGTAGCTCTCCGCCTGGGTTCATGGACCTCTGAATCATGTATTATGGCTCTAAGACTACCACAGGGATCTGCAATTTCACCTTTACTATTCCATGTTTTTCCGAGCAAGATTGCCTGTCAGGAAACACCTGGAGTTGGCAGAATACTGACATTTACAGATGATGTTTTTGTATATGGAGGGGGTTGGGGGGGGGGGGGGGGGGAGAGAGATCGGAATAAAAAAGCTTAAGAGTTATAGGCAGCAGTATATAAAGTGATTGACCTGGTGTTTAGAGATAAGTGCTGTAATTAACCCAGAAAAGACAACCGTCTCGTGGTGTTCTTTGGACAACAGGATTGTTAGAGTTGATGTTCCTGGACTTGAGATAAATGGCAGGGACAAAGAGACAGCAGACTGCGGAACCTGGCAATCACCTTTGACAGAATTGTGTCTTTTTTGGATCACATATAGGGGGTCTAAATGCACTGAAGATTATGACAACGATGGACATGGAGCAGAGAATGCTGTTCACACTTTACCAGCACTTAATCATCTATTTTTACTGGCTATAGACTGGATGATAAAAACAATAACTGCTAACACCAAGAATGGAATTCAGTGGACCTCTACAAAACGGCTTGATAATGTGGACTTCGGTGAGGATATTTCTTTTCTGTCCTATTCAAGGAATCAGATGCAAGATAAATTAAAAATACTTGATGCGGGGTCACAGCAGTTTGGTCTGAAAATCCACAAAGGAAAAGACAAAGATAATGAGAATAAATCAGGCAAATAATGATGTGGTTTCTCTTAATGGCGCCCCACTCCAAGACGACGAGTCGTACACCTATTTAGGCAGTAATGTAGATACAGATGGAGGAACTGATAAAGATATTTAAAAGAAGAATACAAAAGGCAAGAGCAGCTTTCATAGCACTAGAGAATTTGTAGAGGTCAAAAGAAATTAAAAGAAATACTAAACTTAAAATTTTTAATTCTAATGTCAAATCATTACTTTTCTATGAGGCGGAAACATGGAGAACAACTAAGGCAACTAATAAATTACAGACATTCCTTAACTTATGCCTGCGCAGAACAGAGGGAATTAAATGGTACTATAGAATAACTAATGAAGAGCTTTCGGAGAGAACTAAACAGCTCCAGTTGACCAAGAGGTGAGGAAAAGACGCTGGCTTGATGTCTCATGACAGCATCCACACATCTGCCGCAGTAGGAAGGTCCACAAGCTGAACACCCTAAACTCGTCATCGTAACTATGTATTAGAATAGGCCAAACATAGTTAGATAGTTCGTTCGTTGTGGGGGAGTCCTGATAGGAAAAATCCCTATAAAACCCTTTGATAATGACTCTTTAAGGCTTTGAGTGTCGAATTACTTGTTAGGACACATTTTCTACGCCTATTCTAAATAAATTGTCTGACCACCGCACTGCATTAGTGAGCGGGATTCGTACGCTAACTGCTGTTGTTAGGGGACGTGTTTGTGTGCGTCACTTCTCTACAGTCCGGTCTTGGAGGCAGGCGTTTTTCCTTGTGTCTCGCCAATTGACCGTTATACAGACAGGATTCCTTTTTCTCTTTTTTATTTACAATGGGTGAGTTTTCTTAGGGACTTTTAATTGTATATTTGCGTTCATAGTGTCTGTGATGTAGGTAAGTAAGGTCAGCAGCTGGATAATGCGAATCTGTTTGCCTACGATTCTTGCCAAGGAAGGCGGCGAAAGGAGCTCCGGATCGGAATGCACTTTCGGCTGACATTTCTCACAGAAGGCTTCGAAATGGTCTTTTAAACCTCTTCAATTCAATCAATCTACATATCTGGAGTGGGTTTGTAGTATTGATAACTTTATATTATTAGTTATTTGCTGGTATTCGGTATCAGAACTTGGTAAGTCTCTGAATGGTTTTGAACGACAAGAAGCTTATGACAAGCATGGGACATGACGTCATGTCCGCTGTTGCTAGGTGATTTCGTAACCACAACAAGCTTCGACTGTCGTATTGTTTTCATAACATATTTCAGTCGGTCTTGGTTTTGACTTCATCGCTGATCCCCTATTTTCTACGTTAGAAGGAAGGGTAAATAATGGGGATCTGTCTAACCTTTGCCACAGAACTGAATCCAGGAACTCTTCGAGTTAATGATCTAGTGCTCACTCTAGGAAACAAAAAGGATTCTAAGATTGAGGTAACCAACCTTCATGGTTTGGAATAACCTAAAATATATCTGAGCATTGGGAGGAAGTAAGGACCTTGATTATATGGGTGCGTTGAGTACGGTTCGCTCATGTCTGTTACTTTACGTTTTTCAGGATTTTCTGAAGATCCAACAAGTGTCTATGTATGATAGTGTGGTTTCAACTGCCACGACCCAGTTAGCGATTACGTATGCTGAATTACGGTGTTGAATGAGCGGACAACATTGGAGCCGGAGTCTCTCAATAGTGAATTGAGTTTCTTGGATCAACACCCGCAACTGATCCGGTCCAGTGAAGTAAGATGACAGTCCTTGATTAATACCAGAAGCTGAGTCGTTCGTGTGTGGCCGTACTGGGAAGTACGGCAGTGACAGTTTCCTTTCCAACATCCGGAGAAACTGATTAAGTCCGAGGGAGCCGTGCAGTAAAGTACGGTGGCGTATTACTCCATTCTGAGACGCTGAGGAGCTACGAGATCTGATCAGATAAGTGACGTGGCAGACTAAGATAACTCATCTCCAAATGTGCCTTTATGGTCATGTTTTCTCCTCCGCAGTGATGAACTCGATAGTCTATAGGTCTATTTAGAGGAATTCTTTCTCTTGTGTTAGATTTTCAAAGTTGCGATCGTTCCTTTTATTTCTTCGCTACGGTTTTCATTAACTTTGTTATAGTAAATTAATTACAATCGTGATATAATTCAGTAGTCTTCTAGTTGATAGAAAAGTTTCGTGTTACTGAATTTCATTGTCTTATTCAGAGAGGCAGTGTTGTCTTGTCAAATTCGCTGTTGATTATTTGTTCGACTGGACTTGTTTTGTTCCAGTCTGGGGGCAATCTGTGGTGAGGACGTCTGGCCGAGAGGTACCCAAGTGTTCATAATAACCCTGTGGAGTCAGAGCTCGTGTCACCTCATCCCTGAGACAGGTTGAATGGAAAGTTTGAACCGAGGGTTAGGCCTCTAGACGAACGAGAGCCACCATTCAAAACTCTCCTGTCTCAGAGCACCTGAGGGATTTGTGAAAATAAGGTGCGCGACAAAACTGCCATACGACAGTCACTATCGTAAAATGTGGTCTCATGTCCGGGATCCTTGTTTATTGTAATTGTATTTGTCAACAGTGAATTAGAGTGTTCAGTAGTTGTGCTGGACACTTGACCAGCAGGTTGTCATATTGATAAGCTGTCTGGTAGATTTGGTGACTACTTTGAATACGTTCCTTATACTCTTCCTAGGAAGAAATAAGAGGTTGTTTCAGTAGTCTTTGACAAGCGGTTCTTCCTGTTTTCACATTATAGGAGTCTATTGGTCCTAGTGATAGGAAGATTGTCTTTCTGAAGTAGTGACAATTGTTCTTCTGGTTTGTGTATAGTGGTTTTGGTTGCATCACCACTGGCGTTTTGTGTCTAACATTTACTATTATCGTAAATTGTTGCATATTTGTTGGATCTTCTTTTAACTATCTTTACAGCTCAACATGGCGCAGTCCAGAATTTCGATTCCAGAGCTGAAAGAAATGGCTGTCCAGATGGGACTGGAAGGAAAGGAGTTGACCGATTGGATTAAGACCACAGAAAGAGAAATGAGAATGGAGGCTCGTGAATCTGAACGGCTCAGAATTGAGTCTGACAGACTCTTGGAGTCTGAAAGACTCAAAATTGAAGCCGAAAAGGAGATAAAGATGAAGAAGCTGGAAATTCAGGCACAAAGAGATAGCCAGATTTCTAGATCTCAGTCTTCAGAAATGGAGACTGTGTCTACTCACTGCATCTCGACACCTGCCATGAATTTTCCTATGCCTGCCTTTGATGCGATGCTGGAAACGATTGAGCAGTATATCGATAAATTTGTTAAACTTGCAACTATATATAATCTTGAGAAAGATAGGTATACTTTAAAACTGGCACAGGGATTGAGAGGAGAGGCATATGAAATTTTTCAGCGGATGCCCACTGGCTCCGATACTGACTTCGAAGCCCTGTGCCAGGCTTTATTGAAAAGGTTCGAGTTGAATGCTGCTAGTTACAGGCATAAGTTTAGAAATGAACGGAAAATGATTGGGGAAACTTATCCGCAGTTTGCAGATAGATTAAAAAGTTATATGAGTAAATGGCGTGAAATGGCTGGCTATGAAGCTTCCTTCGAAGATCTGCAAGAATTGTTCCTAACCGAACAATTAAAGGACACTCTACCGAAGTCAATGCAAACTTTTCTCACCGAGAACGGTGCAGAAAAATTGACTGACATTTTGGTTCATGCCGAACGGTACGAGTTAGCCCATAAGGATGATAGTTCGGGGAAAGCCAAGCCACATAATAATCATAATAGGAATAATCAGAACGGTCAGAAAACTCCAACTCCAGGTTCCCCTAAAAAGAGCCCATCCCATGTAAAACACCAGAATCCTTCTAAATTTGGCAGTTCGCAACAGAAACAGTTGTACAATAGTTCTAGAAAACCCTACTGTAGGAATTGCAATAATAATTCCCACCACACTAATGATTGTAAGGTGAAGTCAGCAGGGGGGACTCAATTGTCAGCTATGTTGACGACTGTGGGTTCGTCTGCCGCAGAGAAGTTATATAACCGTTCCAATAGGCCACCTGTGGTAGAGAAGGTCTGGGCTAACAAAAAGAGAATTTCTTGTTTATATGATTCAGGGTTGTCCTATTCCGCGGTCTGTTACCCTGAAATCGTTAGAGCTGATCAGTATACAGGTGAATTTATAGAGCTCAGATGTGCAACTCTTGATGCTCAACCCATGAACTTGCCCGTAGCTAAGATAGAGGTCAAGTCTAGATACGTTACTGGAGAGATTGAGGCGGCCGTTTTGAAACGGAGTACGTTCCCTCTTATTTTAGGAGCTCGTTATGTCTATTTAGCGAATGCCCCTACACATTCAGAACAGCTTGCGGCGATGACCACCCGTGCGCAACATAAATGTGCCACGGAAGATCAAAGTCACGTAAATCCCTTACCTGACGAGATCAAGGTAGCCCAAGAGACTGACCCTACCCTTAGGGCTTGTTTCAAAAAATTACCTGTCTGTCACACTCCGCCGAGAAGAAATGATTACTTTATGAAAGGTAAGTTGCTTTTCCGCGTTGGGAGTGACCAATATACTGAGCATAGTCAGCTGGTCGTGCCTTGACCATATCGGCAACAAATTCTCCAAATGGGTCACACGATCGCGTACAGTGCCATATGGGAATAAATGCCACGACTCAACGTATTTCCTGTCATTACTTTTGGCCGGGTATGACAACGGACATAATACGTTTTGTCAAATCTTGTCCGGAGTGCCAAAGAGTCGCCCCGAAAGGCAAGATTGCACCAGTTCGACTGGGAGAAACTCCCATAATGTCCACTCCCTTCGAGAGGGTGGCTGTCGACTTGGTGGGACCCCTTCCCCTCACGAAAAAGAAGAATGCCTATATCTTAACCCTCGTAGATAGTTGTAGTGCCTGGGGTGAAGCTGTACCGCTTCGTAAGATAGATAGTCAGAGTTTGGCTGAAGCTCTGATTGGCGTCTTTACTCGTGTAGGATTTCCCACACAAATCTTGACTGACAACGGATCGCAGTTCAAGGGTAAATTGATGGAGGAGGTGTTTCAAATTCTTAAATCTCATCATATATGCACTAGTCCATATCGACCCCAAGCGAACGGCCAAAATGAGCGATTCAACGGGACGTTGATTTCACTGCTGAGGAGGTTATCCCAAGAGAAACCGGAGAAGTGGGACGAATACGTGGCTGCAGCACTATTCGCTTATCGCGAAGTCCCTAATGCTTCAACCAGCTTTTCACCAGCAACGTTGGTTTTTGGGAGGCCCATTTCTGGACCTTTGGCCATACTCAGAAAAACGTGGACGGACGAAAATGCAGATGAGACCTTGAGGACCACGTCACAGTACGTGCAAAAACTCAAGGAAAAACTGAAACTAGGTTGGGACCTAGCTAATAAGAATTTGAATCGTGCTCGTCAACGTTACGCAGCACACTTCAACAAAAAGACGAAGGAACGTAGTCTTGATGTTGGAGATAAAGTTCTGTTACTTTTGCCAACGGGTAGATCCAAGATTGATTTAGCTTGGGCAGGCCCTTATTCCGTGTTGGAAAAAGTGTCCAGAATGCACTACAAGATCAGTGTGAAGGGTAAGTCGAAGGTTTACCACATTAATCTTCTCAGAAAGTATAATGAGAGAGAGGTAAATGGACCGGAGACTCTGTTAACACTGTCTGTAGCAATGGAGGTGGACGGAGGAGAAACCACTGCGGTAGAAGATCCTCTCCATCCCAGGGAAACATACAAGGATGTAGAGATTAACCCTGCTCTCTCCTTGTCCCTAATTGAACGGCTCGCACGTCTCTTGTCAGAATGTTCTTCTGTTTTGACAGAGAAGCCTGGGCGTACTTCGGTGATCGAATACGATACGAAGTTGGTGAATGACGAACCCATTCGCCAACGCCCGCGTCAATTCCCCCTTTCTCAAGAAGAATCGGTGAGAAGGGAGGTTGATGGCTTGTTGAAGGAAGGTGGATTTCGTCCCCAGAATCCTCTTCCAGTGCGAACGTCGTTTCACTGAGGAAACGGTCGGGAGAACACCGTTAAATCTCCAGAACGGGGTTATTCATTCGGCTAATCCGGTAACAGAGTTGGAGGCAATGTTATTGCGTGGAAAAGTTAATGTTATCTAAATGCCTAAGTCATGTAAGTACGTCATTTGACGCATTGCAATAAAGGTATTTTATTTTATATATCCTATTCAGATCTCGAAAGAGCCTTGTTTCGTTCCTGGTGGGAGACTCCGCATAGCGCAGCCAATCCCTGTCTGAATTAAATATGCCTTCTATTATGAAGGATTGTTGAGTCTTGTGGTAACAAATATTATATTAGTTTACCGACTTCAACTTTTTGATATATAAAATAGTCTCATATATTCGGATCTCACATTAGCAGAAGCAGGTACCTTGAGAGGAGGCTCTGCTTGCTAGTCGGTAATCCTCCCTGACTGAATATATTTCGGTTCTCCAGTGAGCTTGGTCGCGTTTCTGGCTAGAGATTTGTGATTGACTTAAAGTCTTCCTTAACCGAATGAGATGTTCTAGATGCATAGTTCGGTGACTGAATTCCCGCAATCTATTTGATGAAGTACATGTAAGTTCCTCCAAGTTGCCCTTTTGGCTGAAGAATCTCTGTTTGCTGTGAAACATCACTTGGACAATGTCCACAAAAACACATTTTTATACACAAACATTTTTATACGTGTATATTGTGAGTTTCACGGGGCAGACTGACCATCAACCTTTGGTGTTCCTGGCGTCATCTGCTCGCCTGAACCCAAAGTTGATGAGATGGTCGTTGCTGCTGCAACCTTATTCGTTCACAGTGGAATATATTCCCGGTGGACAGAATGTGGGAGCAGACTTTTTGAGTCGCCACCCTTCGTCTGCTGACGTGCTGACTGAGGATGGGGACAATGTTGCGGAACCTGTACCTGGTGACGGTTAGATGTGTGATGCTGTCGTTCGATTCGCGTGACGCTCATCTCCTTTTGGGGGAGCTCTGTCGCATGACAGCATCCACACATCTGCCGCAGTAGGAAGGTCCACAAGCTGAACACCCTAAACTCGTCATCGTAACTATGTATTAGAATAGGCCAAACATAGTTAGATAGTTCGTTCGTTGTGGGGGAGTCCTGATAGGAAAAATCCCTATAAAACCCTTTGATAATGACTCTTTTAGGCTTTGAGTGTCGAATTACTTGTTAGGACACATTTTCTACGCCTATTCTAAATAAATTGTCTGACCACCGCACTGCATTAGTGAGCGGGATTCGTACGCTAACTGCTGTTGTTAGGGGACGTGTTTGTGTGCGTCACTTCTCTACAGTCCGGTCTTGGAGGCAGGCGTTTTTCCTTGTGTCTCGCCAATTGACCGTTATACAGACAAGATTCCTTTTTCTCTTTTTTTATTTACAATGGGTGAGTTTTCTTAGGGACTTTTAATTGTATATTTGCGTTCATAGTGTCTGTGATGTAGGTAAGTAAGGTCAGCAGCTGGATAATGCGAATCTGTTTGCCTACGATTCTTGCCAAGGAAGGCGGCGAAAGGAGCTCCGGATCGGAATGCACTTTCGGCTGACATTTCTCACAGAAGGCTTCGAAATGGTCTTTTAAACCTCTTCAATTCAATCAATCTACATATCTGGAGTGGGTTTGTAGTATTGATAACTTTATATTATTAGTTATTTGCTGGTATTCGGTATCAGAACTTGGTAAGTCTCTGAATGGTTTTGAACGACAAGAAGCTTATGGGCAGACATGACGTCATGTCCGCTGTTGCTAGGTGATTTCGTAACCACAACAAGCTTCGACTGTCGTATTGTTTTCATAACATATTTCAGTCGGTCTTGGTTTTGACTTCATCGCTGATCCCCTATTTTCTACGTTAGAAGGAAGGGTAAATAATGGGGATCTGTCTAACCTTTGCCACAGAACTGAATCCAGGAACTCTTCGAGTTAATGATCTAGTGCTCACTCTAGGAAACAAAAAGGATTCTAAGATTGAGGTAACCAACCTTCATGGTTTGGAATAACCTAAAATATATCTGAGCATTGGGAGGAAGTAAGGACCTTGATTATATGGGTGCGTTGAGTACGGTTCGCTCATGTCTGTTACTTTACGTTTTTCAGGATTTTCTGAAGATCCAACAAGTGTCTATGTATGATAGTGTGGTTTCAACTGCCACGACCCAGTTAGCGATTACGTATGCTGAATTACGGTGTTGAATGAGCGGACAACATTGGAGCCGGAGTCTCTCAATAGTGAATTGAGTTTCTTGGATCAACACCCGCAACTGATCCGGTCCAGTGAAGTAAGATGACAGTCCTTGATTAATACCAGAAGCTGAGTCGTTCGTGTGTGGCCGTACTGGGAAGTACGGCAGTGACAGTTTCCTTTCCAACATCCGGAGAAACTGATTAAGTCCGAGGGAGCCGTGCAGTAAAGTACGGTGGCGTATTACTCCATTCTGAGACGCTGAGGAGCTACGAGATCTGATCAGATAAGTGACGTGGCAGACTAAGATAACTCATCTCCAAATGTGCCTTCATGGTCATGTTTTCTCCTCCGCAGTGATGAACTCGATAGTCTATAGGTCTATTTAGAGGAATTCTTTCTCTTGTGTTAGATTTTCAAAGTTGCGATCGTTCCTTTTATTTCTTCGCTACGGTTTTCATTAACTTTGTTATAGTAAATTAATTACAATCGTGATATAATTCAGTAGTCTTCTAGTTGATAGAAAAGTTTCGTGTTACTGAATTTCATTGTCTTATTCAGAGAGGCAGTGTTGTCTTGTCAAATTCGCTGTTGATTATTTGTTCGACTGGACTTGTTTTGTTCCAGTCTGGGGGCAATCTGTGGTGAGGACGTCTGGCCGAGAGGTACCCAAGTGTTCATAATAACCCTGTGGAGTCAGAGCTCGTGTCACCTCATCCCTGAGACAGGTTGAATGGAAAGTTTGAACCGAGGGTTAGGCCTCTAGACGAACGAGAGCCACCATTCAAAACTCTCCTGTCTCAGAGCACCTGAGGGATTTGTGAAAATATCCTGTAAGTAAGGTGCGCGACAAAACTGCCATACGACACTTGAATGGGACACAAACTGAGAAAACAGGAGATTAGCATAACTAGAATGTCTTTGCATTGTAACCCACAGGGGCATAGAAATAAAGGAAGGCAAACAAACACGTGGAGAAGAGAGCTGAAGAGTGAAGTCAGAAAGACGGAGAGGACAAAGGGAGAGCTCCATGTAATGGCGAAGGATAGAACGACTTGGCGTGAGTTGGTTGATAGCCTATGCTCCACTGGGGGGTAGAAAGACAGAAGAAGAAGAAGAATCATCTCAGTGATTGACTATGGATCGGGGTTACTCACTGTCTCGAAGAGTCAGCTAGAGAAACTTGAGAGCATACAGAATGAAGCTATGCGGCTGATCCTGGGTTGTACAAGAGACACCCCGATTGTGTGCATGCGATACATCCTTGCATTGTCAACTATTGCTGCAGGCTGTCATACTTCAGATTAGCTGCAGACAGGGAAAACCCTCTGTATGAAGTTTTGGCTGCAAGCAAGGGTCAGAGGCGGAAAGGGGGACAATCGTGGTTGACTCAAGCAGAAGACACAATAAGACAAGTATGCATGTTGGAGAACATTGGGCAAGGAGAGTAGTGGGTCAGAGTACCAGATGAAAAGTCTGACCTGTGTAGGGTTATGATCACATTGGGGCGGGTGTGCAGAGAGTGGCTAGAGGGTGCTACGGAGGTTGAAGTTCAACAGTTGAATCACAATTCACGCCTAGTTGAAGTGATTATCTATACAGATTGTTCAGTGTTGAAAGGAACATTTCCGGGTGTTCGTATGCAAAGCCAGGGGAAAATCTTTAGTGCAAGACAGCCTAGTATATGACACCACAACATCTAGCATGAGAAAGGAGGAGGAGGCGGTAATTGCAGCTCTCTTGTGGCTAGAGAACAAGAGGCATACACATGTCGTAATTTAACAGACTCTGAAAGCATGCTGATAAAGGAGAAACTATGGGGGTGACTGCAGTCAAGCTAATACAATGAATTCCAGAGAAATTTTGACTAAAAAAAAATTGAGCTTTTTAGCTTAACAAAATGGGAAAGAGGAAAACGTGCACAAAACAACACAACGTAACGTTTCGGCCGGGCAGCCTTTTTCAAACACAAGTGAAATACACAAACGAGGAATGGAGAGTATGTAGATCTCTAAGGGGTGACGTGAGCGACGTTTAAAAAAATGTGATGCGGAATAAATTAAAAAAAAAATAAATAAACGATGGCTAAAAGATATAGTCACAATACTGGGAATAAAATAAATGCAAGTGTTGATGATACATAAATGATACTGGTAAGAAACAGAATAAGGTAATAATATGAAATAAAATAAAATAATTAACATTTAAAATGTGATAAGATTAGAACTATTTAGATGAAGGTATGTTGGATATTGATACCTCTTGGACTAAGAACGCCAAGGCTGTGGATAAGGCGATTTTCCAAAGCGAGGCGGGTAGTATGATCGCCAGAGCAAGATTTTAATGCTGTGACAGATATATCATCTTTACAGCTGTGGTCAGGGCTATTAAAATGAAGAGGGATTGGTTTGAGTGTCTTCTTGTCGATATCGGAGAGGTGTTCCCGGAAACGATCAGCTAGCTTCCTGTCAGTCTCAGCAATGTATGCCTTGCTGCATCGTTTGCAGATAATTGCATAAATTACGTTGTGCGATTCGCAAGTAAAAGGTTCCCTATTTTGAAAAGAACCATTAGGGAAACCGACCGAAGAAGTCTGGACAACGAAAGGACATGTCTTGCAGGTGCTGCGTGAGCACTGTGTCGTCCCAAAAGGAAGTGCTGTGTGGATCGGTGGTAGTCGGCTTCGGACAAGTATGTCTTTAAGGTTGCGATCTCGTCTGTAAACTAATCTAGGTTTCTCACTAAAGATAATCTTGGTGCCCGGATCAGAGCAGAGGATGTCCAAATGACGAAAGAATACTTTGGAAGCAACCACATTGTTAGGGTGAAAAGTCAAGATCAATTTAGGTCCTTCATTGGTGGAGTTACGTTTGGTAGGAAAAGCTTCTCTCCTGGTGATTGCTAAAACTTTGTTTAGAGCCCCTTGTAGAATGTGTTCTGGATAGAAACGGGCACGGAAGAATTCAAGAAGTTCAACTAATTTATTAAAGAAGTCACAACCATCAGAGCACAACCTGCGCAATCGAAGGAGCTGTGAATATGGAATACAATTTTTACACGGTAGTGGGTGAGAAGACGAATAGAGGAGATAACTGTGAGAATCCGTGGGTTTGTAGTAGGCTGTGGTTTTCAGACACGGGAAATCGATGCTAATCGTGATGTCAAGAAAGTTAACTGAAGTGGTGGAGATCAGTTAGGCGAATTTGATAGCCGGATTGAAATTGTTGATGTAAGTAATAAATTCGTCAAGCTCAACCATGGACATTTCGGTGATGCCAACGTCATCATCTATGTATCTCTTATACACCTCCGGAAACTTGCCCGGGTATGATAAACTGACCTCGTATTCCAGGTCGCCCATAAAGAGGCACGCGTAACTAGGACCCATCTTGGTGCCCATCGCGACCCCACTGATCTGGTCAAAATACTCACCGTTGAACTCAAAAGAGTTAAGGGTCAGTACCAGTTCGGCAAGGCGTACAAGAATGGTCGGGTTGGACCTTCTGTCCAAAAAGAACTGGAGTGCTCTAAGACCATCAGAGTGAGGTATAGACGTATAGAGGGAGCATACGTCTATCAGGAAAAGATGATAGGTTTTACCGGGAAGTAATCTGATGGATTCGAAAATGTTGAGATCATGGTTGGTGTCCTTGACAAATGAAGGGAGACTGGTGACAATTGGTTGGAAAATACTATCTAAAAATTACGCTTTGATAAAGGTAAAGACAGGAATGTTTTGAGCAGATAGGTAAACCTCACTAGAATGGTCACAGGTGGTGAGCATACTTTGGATCTATCCTCAAGGCAATGCCAGCATGGTGGGTAATGAATAGGCAGATAGTTTGGCTGGATCGGCACCACTGGGTGGTGATACCTGACAAGGCAGATGTAGTCAAGGCCTTTTGGGAACAAGCAATGGAATCAGTAGAGAAAGAAAGTTATTATGGCCTGGAGAGAATAAGACACCTTGCTGTAACCAGAGGGTCTGACCAGCTCACTACACTTAGAGGAAACGCAAGACCAGATTGTGACCTTCGGTATTGAAACTCTGCACTGGCTGCTGAATATGAGGATGGATCATGCATGGGAATGACTCTGAGTGCTGTGATGTCAATTCCTGACTCTACTCAACTCATGTACAGTTATATCTCACCGAATGTAATGAGACATAGTTGCTAATGAATTCGTTAAGAAACAAAATAGTCATTGCCATAAAATGCAAACGTTTAGTCATTGTTTCATCTTCCTAAGCAGCAGCCCGGAATCCATCTTGTATCACATTCCACTTTAATTTGTCTATGGCAATATCTGAAACTAAAATGTTAATATCTCCGCTTAGAATGTACTTACAGGCTTTAATGCGGTATTACTTAATTGGTAATTTTAATCTCTATTTAGCTATGATGGTTTCGTAAGTAAAACCTATTATATGAAACTTTACTAGCATCTCTACTAATAATCATTAATGACAAACTGAAATCACTGTTTATTAGTAATAGTTTTAGTAATAATAGTTTGAGTTTGTCATTAATGATTATTAGTAGAGATGCTAGTGACGTTTGGCTCTCCTCCGAAATTTGTCCCCATATTATGGCGGCCAAACAAATACCCTAACAGGGCCTCAGTCGTGTATAAAATGCGGAGTGCCTGCCGAGGAACAAATCGCTGCAAAACTAGGATTACCTCTGAAAAACAAGCCAATATTATCGAGGGCAAAGAGATACTCTAACAGGGTCTCATCGATATGTTAATTGCCGACCCACAAGCAAATAAATTGGGGGAAGTTGCAGGAGATGCGGTAGCTGCTGCTCGCGCTGCTCAAGTCAAGTCCCCATGGGCGCCGCGCTTAGCGCTCGGCGGTGGGTTAAATCGGATGAACACTATCGCTAACCTGCGTCGGAGCGCGTGATCTCTTCGCCATGTCACTATTATCGTGTGTAAAGTGGAACCTCTCTTAACGAGCATAATTCGTTCCAGAATCATACTCGTTAAGCGAAACACTAGTTATGCGAAACAATTTTCTCATTTAAATTAATGTAAAATACAATAATACCTCCCATGTCGAAAAAAAAATTACTCACAAAATGCCCTGTATAACGTTTATTCAAAGAAAATTATATACATATTGTTAAGGAGAGTGAATCATATTAATCTTTTCTTGAAACGCGGAACGAACCCACCTAGAAAGCGAATTCCGATTTGCAAGAAAAAAAAAAGTCGAAATAATTATGATACACAGCTGATATTTTTTATTTTACAAGAAAGATGTCCAGACACCAAAATTTTGCGAAATGCATCACAGCATTATCACTAAATAAATTTGCAACGCGCATAGCCACTTCCTTAATAGGGTTATGCTTCTCAATGTTAGATGCAACAATTTTACCATGCTTTGAGGATTTCTCTTATTTCGCCAAAAGATTGCTGCTTTTCTGTTACCTCCTCCTCCTCCTGTGACAAACTTTCCTCCAAAACTTCTTGCTGTGAAACACAATGCAACTCCATAAGCTCTTGGGTGGTCAGCTCTTGGCTGTGCTCTTCCACAAGCTCTTCGATATCACTGTTATCCTCCTACAATCCCATGAAAGTGGCCAAAGACACAATCTCGTTGACTACAGATTCCACAGGTACTGTCTCGAACCCCTCAAAGTCACAAATCGACAACACTCTCCGGCCAAAGCTTCTTCCAAGCAGAAGTTAGAGTTCTCTTGGTAACCCCTTCCTCCGCCTTGTCGATCATCTTGAGACAGGCAACGATGTGGAAGTGATTTTTTCAAAACTCTTTGAGAGTGAGGTTGGTCCCTTCAGTCAATGCTCGAAGAGTGCTTTAGTGCAGAGCATCTTAAAATTAGAAATAACTTGCTGGTCCGTGGACTGGAGTAACGGAGTGGTGTTGGGAGGCAGAAACTGAGTCTTGTAGTTCCTCTGATAGACTTGGAGGATTCATGTACATTTATCACAATATATCACAAGTTTGAGAAAATGTGTGATCACAAGTGACACTACGATGCTACTGGAACGAGTGCTAAACACAGACTGATGTAACATGCGCACAATTTGGGACTTCCCCTCTCCTCGCCACTCTTTATGCGAAACGTCGCTCGTTAGGCAAGTCATTCTTTTACAATTTGTTTTGCGCGTTATGCGAATTACTCGTTATGAGAGGCGCTTGTTAAGCGAGGTTCTATTGTATTGTTGCGTTTCTCGAAATTGTCAGTAATCTTAGTTTTGCCGCGATGCGTTCGTCAGAAGAAGTCCGCATTTTACACACGCATGAGGCCCTGTTAGGGTAATCGTTTGTCCGCCATAATATGGGGACGAAGTTTGGAGGAGAGCCTGACGTTTTATATGATGGGTTTTACTTATAATAATATTACTGTCAAGGACCTGATAACTATATTATTGAACTAGGGCTCGCTGTACGGCCCTGTGACAGACAAACTATACCTTAACACACTCAACACATACACCAATGAAGCACACACATCATCTTTAATGACCAAAGAACAATATCACCTAAAAACAATCTCCACAGTTATGGACAGTCCCCTAATCCGAAACTCCCGGGCAGTGGCGGCAGTTATATTTACCTATCCACCCCGGGCCATTCCCATGGATATACCCAAGGACACGATTCCACCTCCTGTAGTGCAGCGCCAACTAGGCTACGATCTTTGCCATGCGAGACTCAGTGGCACACGCAGGGTGAGTGGTTCAAGTATTAGCGGACAATGTCAACGAGTGACAGCACAAGACGCAGATAACCCCCAAAAATCCAGGGACAAGAACACCTACCTAAACATGGTACGACCCCAACACAACTGTCTTAACATACTATCAGCACACGAGGAATAACAACAGCTAACCAACACATACGACGACAGCGTTAACACTACACAACCTATCTGTCAATTCCTAACAAAAAAATACAATCACGTCTCTCAAAATGTCCTCATCCTCGCACACCCTTTTCTCTCCCTCTCCCCGTTCAGCTCCGGTTCAAACGTGTACGCTGCACCAGTGTTCACGCATACCGGGTTTTCCCCGTATCATCAAATCAACTGGCTGAGCGCTGGTGCACATATTTGGTCCGTCAAACACCAACATGTAGTTACACGACGTATTGTCTATGCTCTGTCCCACAGGGCTATGACATTCACCCCTCCTCTAAAACGATACTTCCTGATGACAGACATGGATGCTACTTATCCTAGTCTGTAATCAAGTATCGACAACTAGGTATGGAATCTAACCCCCTATTTAAGGAACAATCAGTTAAGTGGGTAGGCAGGAGATTCTTTTACCCTGAGTCAACCACATGAGAATAAAGTACATAAATTTGTGGATGTACACACATGAGGACAACAGCCTCCCCCGAAGGTACAAATATTGTCAGTACCTGACACAAATCCGCCACCATATCCAACACCTTCTAATCATACAGGTAATGACTTTAAAATAATGTGGGTAAACCCACTGAACTTAACCCCACTCCCGTGCGAGTTAAACGCCATCGAACGCGCTTCCCAGCGATGCTAATAACAATGGTCGTCACAGATATGTCTTCCCGAGATATCCATGGTTCTTTTGCAGCTCCCGACGTCCCGTCGTATTGTGTCTATAAATACGCAATCCCTGCCAAGACACTAGTCACACCTTCTGACCCACAGTGTAGAATAAATAGTAGACAAATACGTGACCTGCACGACGCATATCCATCCACCAAGGACACCGTCAACCCACATGTATAGTCTCCGACAATTTAAGAACCCCATAATTAGTCTCAGTGAAGCTCATTTGAAATACAATGTCCTCCCAACAATTTGTTCACTATAATCGCTTCATAATTGTCACATATTTTTAACAACAACAAAAACTATCAAATCATTTAATTATTTTATCTAACGTTGTTATTCTAACCTACAATACTACTAGTGTATTACATCTGTAAAAAGAAAACATGTGCAAGCTTGATTTCTTTGAAATCTTACTGTGAACTGATTATTTATACATACTATTACATGAAGTTGCTCGTAAACACTACGTAGAGTAACCATGAAAATTTAGCGGCAGAATAATTATTGTAAAACTTTAAATGCCAAAATTTGTGAAACAATTTATCTGTGAAATATCTAGAACAAAATCCGAAAATTTTAAAAATGTAAGAAAAATCATTAGATTTAGCATAACAGCAAAACCAATTCTCGAAAAATTATTACATGATAAAATAAATAAGTTTTACACCTTTACCATTAAAAAAAAAAAAAAAAAAACATAAAAGAGAAATCACATATAACATATACAACATAAAAATATACCAACGTTTCATAAGTATCAATGCAAATATATATACATAAACTTATGTCAACACAGTACATCTTTCGTTCATCCATTCATTCCATTTTATTACCCTTTCACTCTTTTATCATAATTAACTAATCCACTTGTTCCTGAGGGTCTCCTTAGAATCATTGAATTGACAACGGTTGAAAACTTTTGAAATTTTCCAGGATGTGCATAGGTTAATATAGCTTGGTACGCAACTGTTATTAATGTCCATTCAGTTAAAAGGTACAGTTTCTGAGGAACGGTATTTATCTTGAAGAATATCTTGAGAATTGTAAATGTCCAACATAGTTCAGCCTGGTTGAATGTGTAATTGCTACTAATGTCCATGTAGCCAATGAGATTAGTCTCTGCAGCCACAGTACGTATGTTGAAGAAAATGTATTCAGTCTCAGTTGCAGATATTAGATGTACGGAACAATGTCAGTATAAACAGAAAGGTTTCAAGTTCTCTTTGAGGAACGTACATTAACATCATTACATTGTCAGATAGACTCTGTCAAGTCTGTCTATTTAAAACACTGTGTAAAGTTATCATGTGTAGTGAACTACTGCATCAAGCAACATTGTATGTATGAAGTGAAATCTATATCTTGAATAGAGTTCTGTATCAAACAACACTGTCTCTGTATGCAGGTATTGTGAGAGGTTGTAGTTTTGCTTCAGGATACAGACAGTTATTTCTAGCATGCTGTCAATTGGATATCTTTAAAGTTGAAAATGTCGTTTGATCGAACTGACATGACTCTGTTGGATGCAGAGTCATTTTATAAACGGCTTAGTAGGTCTGCTATATGGTTGGTGGAGCCTTTGATATGAGCAATCTTAAATTTGAAGTCTTGCAGTAGCAATGTCCATCTCGCAATGCGGATGTGTTTCGGAGATGTCGACTTGATGACTAAAAGTGGCTTGTTGTCAGTCTGTAACAGGAATATTTTGCCCAGCAGATATCGTTTGAGTTTGGACATAGATACAACAACAGCCAAACATTCTTTCATTCTTGTAGAATACCGTTCCTCAGCCGATGTCAACTTTCTGCTAACATAGCCGATCGGGTGTAGTACCTCTCCATCCAGCTGCATCCACTGGCATTGCACCTAAGAATAAAAGGCAATTTAAAACTGGGCAATTTTAACATGGGGGGACTGGAGAAATGGGTTTTAATCCTGGCGAAGGCCTGGTCCAACTCCGTATTCCACTAGATCGTATTGGCTAACCCTTTTTCAATAGTCGCGTGAAGACTGTTTCCAGACCATGATTGAGAATGATTTTTTTTTTAAAATATAATAGATTATGAGCCCGAGTAGGCTTCGGATTTCCTTTTTGGTGGTAGGGATTTTCAAATTCGAAATTTTTGTAACAATCTTCTCATTCCTCTTCATCATCATCACTTTAGAAATTTTATGGCCTAAAAAATCAGTTTCATCAAAATAAATTTCAACTTTTGAGGGCTGTATAATCAGTCCAAAATGTTTAGTTCTTTGAACAACAGATGTTCTGTTGAAAATTAATAATGAAAATGCAGAAATCAATAACAAACATTGGAATAATAGAAACATTAGAACATGTTTTGCGTTGATGGATCTGTTGATGTTTGACCCTATGTGCTTTTTGCTTTGAGTGTATCTGTCTGGATCAACAGGGAATAAGTTACAAAATTTAACATTCTCTAGTTTTTCTAACAGTGGCACTCGCTCTGAAATATTGACATGTTCACATGCACACTGGGAAGTGGAAAAAACGGGTGCAAGAATGTCTTTTTCATAAGAAAGGGATTCTTTGGGTTCAGAAAACAGACTATTAATAATGTATAATCTGGTAGAGGGCGGAGTCACTGTTGTGTTGAGTCCCTCGACCCGCCGAGATGGTTTTGAAAGGAGTGGCAAAACTTCTTTAAACTGTATATATTTATCTGGAGGAGTGTCAAATTGTATGTTTGTGATGACCTCATCTCTGATGTTTGTTTGAGTGGACGAAATAACAGTTGAAAGTTTTTCCTTGCATTCTGTCACACACACATCTTTCTCTCCAACAGTTTGTTGTCTTGTTACAACACCACAATCAATGTTTTTTTTCTGCCATTTCACTACATCAATTTCAGACACATCTCTCACATTCTTGCAGTTGCCTAGAATGACATCAGCCACTGGATCTAATAACACGGCAAACTTAGTCTTTCCAGAACAATATACTGATTTGAGATTGGCCCATGCCAGCTCATACCTTTCTTTCCTTCCAGAAAACGTACGACATTCAATATGTTCCCCTGTGTAATCGCAGTCATTCACCAAGCTCTTTCTAATGCCTAATACTGTCGACCCACTGTCCCTCAAAATTGTACACTTCTGTCCATTGATGAAACCACTACTGAGATTTAGTTTTCCATCCAAGCTGGTTGCAGCATTTGCATCTCCTGTTGCTAATACATCATGGCCACAGGTCAGTTTGCCATTATCATTGAATGTCTTGCATACCTGACACTTCGTTTCTGCAAAGTCTACAATCTCTGCAGCATTTGCCGTAGACTGTTCAGGAATACCTGGATCCGACATCATAACATCACTCTCGTTCCCACTACTTTCAGAAGTCTCTGCCGCAACACTTTGATGATATTGTTTACGATACTTGCATTTTTCCTGCAAGTGATTAATTGCACGGCAGATGCGGCATTCACGAGGTAGGCCATATGAGCTTTTTCGTTCTGCTCTCCTCTTAAGCCAGTTTTGGACATGCTGTTCAAATCCTGGATTCTCCTCACACCACTGCCTTTTACCATGCTCCGTTTTACAATACGGGCATGTGATCATCGGGCCCTTATCCTTAAAGGATCTGTGACTCCTATGGTCTTTGAATGTCCTTCTTGTAGCCTCGGTGTGGTACGATTTTTTTCTGTAAACAGGTTGCACAGCAGCCCCATAATTGACATCTGAGCCTTTACCAAAAATGAAAATGTTTCTATGAGCATTGAAATAGGCTGCTCCTGATGTTTCCATTTCTTTGACTGTGGATGGCTTTTGTTCAATTAAGAATGTCATCATGTTACTGGGTACACTAGATAAAACTTTATCTCTAATTAGTAGATCCTTTAATAACTCAAAAGATTTACCAATCCTAGCAGCTGTTATCCACTTATCAAAGGTAGTCTCAACTTCCGACATATAGTCGATAAAGGTTTGTTCAGGTTTTGGAGACAGATTTTTAAAAGTGTTCCTATAATATTCTTCATCTAGTGCAAAATGCTGTAAAATTCTACCCTTCACAAACTCATAATCATCCAACTTCTCGACAGGAATTGTTTCTAACGGTTTCAATGGTTCACCCCCTAGATGTTTCCTGTAGACTAGTGACCATTCTGTAAGTGGTACTTCAAAGTGTTTTGCCATGTATTCAAAATTTTGTGTCCATGCCGAAATGGATTCACCTTGGTTGAAAAATTTAACCAGACCCTGATACTTTTTAAAGGAAGGCTCAGCTGCCTTTAACTCCGCTTTTCTCATCAGTACCTCGGCATCCCTATGGGCTTCTAGCTCTTTTGCCTTTAGTTCCATTGTTAATCTCTCTTTCTGTATCTCAGTGTTACTGATTATCTCTTTGTCCCTCATCAATAACTGTGCTTTGTCTCGTTCAGCCAAAGCTGCCAACTCTTGCTGTTTCAAAGCCGCCTGAGAAGTTATCTCTTTCTCTCGTACTGCTAGTTCTTGTTGTTTCAAACTGACTTCTTGCTCTTTTAACGCAGCCTGGGCCTTTAGTTCCTGCTCTTTTAACGCAGCCTGGGCCGCTAACTGTTTTTCTATTGTACTAGCCTCGATCATTTTGGCTTTATCTTGCGCTTCTAGTTCGAGTTTCTTCAGTTGTCTCTCGTCGGCACGATCTTGTCTGTCTCTTAACTCTGTATACTTCTTGTCAGCCCATTCTAGAGCTTTCTCACCCGTGAGCTCATGTTGTCTGGCCATTTCTATAAAGTCGGCGAGACTAGACATCTTGTAGTAGTACAACAATTACAATCAAACTGTTGCTTTGCTGATCAATAAATAAATACACGCACGGTTAGAAAAAAAAATATATTGAAGAACAACGCTTTAACGTAGTAACAACAGAAATGCAGTCACAATTATATATAAAAAAAAAAAAATAAGACTGGACAATATTACAGCTCAGATAATAAAAGCAGTATAATAGCAACTGTTAAAACACTTTGGATAGTAACAGCTGAAACTCAGAATAGGAATCCGAAAGCTACTCCTTAACAATTTCAGATGAGGGTGGATGATGTGTGCACTCAAAACAATACTTATATGTAATGAACAGGATAGACAAGAATGATAGAAGAACGATGAACGGCGCCAGACCGACCCAATGGAACACCTAGGACAAGGAGAAAACCAGAAACCAACGCCACAATCAAAACCACAATTCAACTTATCTTTTCTCCAGTCCTGGGAATATGGCTGCCCGATGAAAAACACGATGAAGCAACAATGATGATCGAGGGCGAAGGGCCTTGCTGAGGATTTCTTGGACTCTCAGTCAGACACACAGCAGAACATCACATATATCACGCATTGATGCACTCCAAAAAAATACTTGTTTACCGTGTATGTCGCCCTATCGTCGCCTATCCGTAAAGACGCACCCTATTTATAACACATTCAGTCGTTACCACTAAATACACACAGTCAAGATGCCAACATTAGACGTTATTCACAAAACAATCACAATCTAGTGCTAACAATAAATCAGACAAGACTCGATATCACTATCAAGTTTTTAGGAGTTGATTGCGCATACGATGCCACTAATTAAGGGAACCATCCCAGCAACGCAATGAAACCAACTCAGTAGCCATATCATGAATTAAGAGACGAGCTGAAATATGTCTGCACTATGACCATAAACGAAATTACCACAAAAAACTGTTAAAAATCTATACTTTGTCAATAGTTAACCCTAGTCAGACAACACATATAATATTCTAGTAACATTCTATCTCAATCAACTACTAAGGTTGGGTTAAAATCTACAGAACAACTGCCATTATGTATCACTTTGGTTCAAATCCTAACGGACGTAGCCTCCATTTTATCTGTCAAGGACCTGATATCTAAATTATTAAACTAGGGCTCGCTGTACGGCCCTGTGACAGACAAACTATACCAAAACACACTCAACACATACACAAATGAAGCACACACATCATCTTTAATGGCCAAAGAACAATATAACCTAAAAACAACCTCCAAAGTTATGGACAGTCCCCTAATCCGAAACTCCCGGGCAGTGGCGGCAGTTATATTTACCTATCCACCCCGGGCCATTCCCATGGATATACCCAAAGGACACGATTCCACCTCCTGTAGTGCAGCGCCAACTAGGCTACGATCTTCGCCATGCGAGACTCAGTGGCACACGCAGGGTGAGTGGTTCAAGTATTAGCGGACAATGTCAACGAGTGACAGCACAAGACGCAGATAACCCCCAAAAATCCAGGGACAAGAACACCTACCTAAACATGGTACGACCCCAACACAACTGTCTTAACATACTATCAGCACACGAGGAATAACAACAGCTAACCAACACATACGACGACAGCGTTAACACTACACAACCTATCTGTCAATTCCTAACAAAAAAAATACAATCACGTCTCTCAAAATGTCCTCATCCTCGCACACCCTTTTCTCTCCCTCTCCCCGTTCAGCTCCGGTTCAAACGTGTACGTTGCACCAGTGTTCACGCATACCGGGTTTTCCCCGTATCATCAAATCAACTGGCTGAGCGCTGGTGCACATATTTGGTCCGTCAAACACCAACATGTAGTTACACGACGTATTGTCTATGCTCTGTCCCACAGGGCTATGACAATTACTGGTGCTGTTTATGAATTTATTCAGGTGAACTCATAAGTAAATTAATGTACAAGCGAATTTTGAGGCAACATTTACATTTACTTTGACCAAGATTTGGACCGTTAGAACCTTTACAATCACCACACTTTTAACAAACTGCTGTAGCAGTAGACCCTAAAATTACGATTGTTGGAATCTCGTTCGGTTTGTAAACGTTTTTCAAAAACTGCAACTTACAGAATGTTACTTCCGGTCAACTAAAAATTTAGAAAACCGACCAAAACAATGGCTAGAAAAGTCCAAGAAAACTGAATACTTATTTAAGAATCGACATCATAGCACACCAGGCATACCCATAGATGCTCTGTCTCCCACAGCAAATGTCTTAAGGTGTAGATGCTAACTGTTCCCGTAGCAAACTAATTATACACATGTCTTTCTATTCCTCATCCGCCCCTTCCCTTTTTTGCCGCATTCACACTTTAATTTCTCGTTCACAAATTCTTGCACATGTCATTTTATCTTATTTCGTGTCTTCTGTCAAAAGTCGTTCAAACATGGTTTTCATAATATCTCCCTTGTTCTCGTAGCTTTCGCTTTTGTAGCCAGAAAATCCTCTCTTTCATTCCCTCGCACTACTGCATCTCCCGGACAGTATATCCACGTGATTCCCTGCAATGTTTTTGTACTGATGCAAAGTATTTACTTATGCCACATTAGTCCATTTTGAATCTTTCGCAGTGCCGACTGAAAATCAGACACCGTAATTCCTCTGGTAACTTTGTTTTCTGCTATCCAGTTAAGAGCTGCAGTGATTGCCTCCGCTTCCATTCTCATGCTTAGAGTTGTAGATTTAAAAAAAGTTCCAAGAACCCGCCAAAAGGAAACATTGCCATTTCCTATTCACATCATAAGAAACGCTCCAAATCCAGATCGTCACTACCGTCTCCACTAAAACAAACACCATAGACTTTGTAAGTAGACACATTATATAACATATTCCGGGATTCATTGCAACATTTATAATTATAATCATTATTGCCCCAAGAAGTCGTAGCTGTTTTCTGTTTGATGATACAAGGGAAAACACCCTCTCAGTAGCAAATAGCATTACTAACAAGTTGTTAAACAAGTCAGAGCAAAGGTGGCAAGGTCTTTTAAATGACAGTGTTTAAAAATGTCAACCAAAAACGTTTCACTGTCTGATGGAAATCCACTTTTATTAAATAGGACTTCTTTCCTTTTAGAGCGTTTCGTTTTCCTTTTAGTAGAAAATTCTTTTTGGCAGTCAGTGGTGAGGCATGCGGACTATATGACCTGCCCAGCGAAGGTTTGATTTAAAATTAAAATCGAGTAAATACTGGATAGTCCAGCTCTGTCAAGAATTTCAATGTCAGGGATCCTGTCTTGCTTGCTTGTTGTACCCCACCAGAACATGACACAAGTGATAAAAACCCGGCGACACAAAGTGCCCCTTTGCGTTTGAGGATCATCCGTGGAGAGGTCCCAGAAACCCCTTTCAGTCGTTATGGCCACATTCATGGCCTGGCTATATTCAGGGCCCCTGACAAAAGGCAGGGCGGGGCTTCAAATAAGGAAAAATTGCATCCTGCATGGGGACGACTGATGGTTATGATTCTGTCGTGCCATTTGATGTTCAGCAACATTCTGGGGCATACTGTGGGGGAAATGGTTCAGCGTCTTAGCATGGCGCTGGTAAACGGTCCATGTTTCACATGCATAGAGAAGTACAGGAAGTACGACAGATTTGTACACTTTGTGCTTCGTCTGCAGACTGATCTCAGCTCTATTCCAGACTTTTGTACGAAGTCTACCAAATGCTCTGATGCCTTTGGATATCCTTGTATTGATCTCTAGATCGATGTTAACTTTCTGAGCCAGTAAGCTGCCAAAATATGTAAATCTGTCTAATATCTTTAGTGCTTCACTCTTGACTAAGATGTTTGGTTCAGGTAGACTTGTCCTTGGGGCTAAATGGAAAATTATTGCCGTTTCGTCAGTACTTATGACAAGCCTACGGTTTGTACAGGCTTCAGATAATTTGGTTACACTAAGTTGTAGTTCATGCTCTGAGCTAGCACCGATAGCACAGTCATAATCGAAAAGTAATTCTCTAATTGTGTCTGACTGAACACACACACACACACACACACACACACACACACACACAATTATTATTATAATAACGTAGGTAATGAAAAGACAACTAGGCAATACAAGTGTGTGGAAGAAGGACCCGATGAAGTGGTGGAATGACGAATGTACAACCGTAATTGAGAACAGAAAACAGGCACTTCGAAAATACAGAGAAAAAAAAAAATCCAGCAGAGGAATTCCGAAAAAGTTATGCAGCTTGTTGAAATTTTACAAATAAGACAATAATGTACACGCCTTTTCCAAGCACTGGGACCAAAAACACAAAACACCGAGTTATGGAAAAATATAAATACGATAAAAAGGAAATACAAAAAATATTCCATACCGACCATTAAAAGCCCAGTTATAGCTGAAACAAAGAAAAGGCAGTCCTTTTTTCGAATACTTTTACAATATTAGCTTACACCAGAATCTAGAAGAATAAAAAAGAAGGAAACAATTAATGGAAACAATTTTTATTTTTCTTTTTTTACTTCCTTTCCTTTTTCTGCATTCCACATTCGCCATTCTAAACATTTAGTCCTGTCTGGGTCACAAGCAGGGTTGTGCGTCTGAGGTCGCCACCGGTCCTCCACAGCTTCTCTTGTACTGTAACTCCCTTGGGTCAGATCCACAGTCTTTGCTGGGAGTAGTTTGGGCAGTCCTGCAGTATGTGTTCAGAGGTGTTTCTTTCTGCCCCACAATGACAGGCAGCAGATTCTGTTATACCTGTATTGTGCAGATGTGCTCTAAGACTACAATGTCCTGACTGGCCTGACTGCTCCAGTATTTATTTGTTTCAGGATTCTGGAGTTGGCAGCCCATGGGGTAACCGATAGTTTTTTTCATCACTGCAAATATTTTTTGTTTTTCTGGTTGCTTTCTCCTACACTGCTTATACATGTGACTTCAATGTAAGTCAGAGTCAAGGTAGGAATGTAAGTCTGTGGCTTGAGCTGGTTTTTTTATCAACATTTTGATTTGTTTTTCTCTCTTTTAGGGGGGAGAGAGAGAAAAGTGATGCTGTGTCTTTTGAATTGTTTAGCTTTAGACCCCACTTTTCAGTCCAGGCTTCTACATTTTCCACAGTTTTCTGTAACACTCATGAGTCTGTGGTAGTGTATTCAGAGGCTGCCCAAACTGCAAAAGTCATCGGTATGTAGGGTATAAGAAACTTGCTGGTAGCAGGCTGTTGTAATATTATTCATGTAAACCAGGAACAGGGTTTAGAAACATTTCACTTTTCCCCTTTAAGATTGAAATCTGTATTAAGAAGAAACTCCACAGGGGAGCATGTACAGCAGGAGTCTACCAATCATTAGTAGAAGTAATCTCTCGTCAACAAATGTTTCGGCCCACGAGCTCCTAGACATTTTTAGAGAGGGGGCCCACCTGAGTTCATGAGGCTCAGGGTGGGTTTCTCCTGCTGCACGTATTACCGGATGTTATTGGACAGGGACAAGACGAATTGGTGACTTTGCAAAAGGTACTGTGAGATAAGAAGTCGTTGCGGTAGCATTAGGAATAAACTCACAGGGAGCAAATACAGCAGGGATCTACCAGTCATCAGTAGAAGTTATCCTCGTCGACAAACGTTTCGGCCCACGATCTCCTAGACGTTTTCAGAGGTGGGCCCACCTGAGTTCATGAAGCTCAGGGCTGGTACCCTGCTGCACGAAATTACCGGATGGTGTTTTTCTTTCGGATAGGGACAAGACGACTTGGTGATCAGCATACCTGGACGACCGAGCGACAAGCTTACGATTGGTTTACCGGACACATGTTGGACTTTGTTAACAGGTGGCAGAGGATCACTGGCAGACAATTCGGACACGATGGACTTTCAAAGGGTGAGAAACCCTTTTCCACTAGAAACCTGGACCAGCTCACCGAGGCCCGTCCCCTACGTTGTTTCGTTGCGTCCAAAACCAGCTCGAGGCCCTCTCGGCTACCTCACCCATTTTTTTAAGTGTTCGTTTCCGTTCATTACCGCGCAATCCTAGTTCTTTAATCACATTGTACAGTGAAGTGGAGACGAGACCCCTCGCTCCCACTTCGACGGCAAAGACACGTACTGCGTACGCCTCGTCTCTTATCAGACCGGCTGCTAAAGCACCGTATTTCTCGAGCTTGTACGTGTGATTTTCGTCCATACGCGACTCATACGGGACGGTCAGCTCAATCAGGATGAGCTGCCGTTTCTCCGCAGAGTGAAGAACATGTCATGTCGCAGACCGGTCTTCCGGATTAACTCGGGGTACCGTTCATGGCCTGGCAGATCAACCGCCAGTAATCAGTCCCTCGCAGAGTCTAGCACAGATGGAGCGAATGCGTTTCGGTTGACCTTACCTTTTTGAATCTGCCCAGCCTTGAGGAAACGAATGGGGACGATGGTAGAACTTGCTCTAGCGTTAATCCTCATTCTAGCCTGGTCAACAACGGCTGCCAACTCTTTTAGCACCTTGTTGTGTCGCCAGGTGTATCGGCCTTGACCTAGGGCTTTCCTGCACGCGGACAGGACGTGTTCAAGCGTCTGCTTCGCTTTACACAGCGGGCAAGTCGGATCGTTAGTCGCAGACCACTTAACCATGTTAACACCGGACGGTAATACATCGTACGCCGAACGAACGATAAAGCTCAGTCGCAATGGGGTCATTCGCCAGATCTCACCCCAGGCTGACCCAATGGCCCTGCTGCGACTGCCGGGCCGCTTTCTGGAAACGAACCTCGTTTTCGTTGTCCCTCACCTGTTGTATTACCATGTCTCGGCGTTCTTTGGTTGGAAAATGAGATTCACTACAGGGCCTTTGACCACCAATTGACCTTCCCGTGCCCTAGGCCTCGACGGTCGGTTTGAGTGTAACCCATTATTTCCTTCAATTTTAGTGCGTTCTGCGCAGATTCAATCGCATCGAGGACCCTCCACTTCTGGCCAGTCTTGAGAGCGGGCTGGACAGCGATGACATTTGGGTCTGAAGACTCTCGCAAGAGCATGGCAAGTCTTACTTTGCCAACTTCAAACTCTTCAGTTATCGATTTGAACGGGAGAACCAGCTTAGCCTGCTTGCAATACAGAGCCATGTCGGTCAGACAAGGCGGTGCACCAATCCACTTTCTTACGGCTGTGTTGATTTTCCTCTCCATGGTTTCCACTGCAGTCATCGTCACCTCGTAGGCTAACAGTGGCCATAGGAGCTTCGGAATCAACATGAATTGGAGACACCAGACCTTGAATTTTCCGACCAGCCTGCAACGCTCGATCGCGAGCAGGCCTGTAGCCAGTGACTCGTGTATTCGCCGGACCTCCGCTCTGTCAGATAACTTCTTCACCGGTTTCTCTAGAACCGTGGGGATCCGATTCCTTGCCACCGTAAAACTAATTGCCGCTACCTTACCTTTTAGTATTGACAGACTCCTCGACTTCTGCGGTTTCAATTGCATACCGCTCCATTAGACCACCACGTCCAATCTTTTCAGAATCGTGCGAGCAGATTCCTCACTGCCCGTGATTATAGTCATCCATAAAGGCACGTAGTGGCGGCATCCAGTGGTCCCCAATTTGAAGGCCTTGTCCGTAGCCGGCCGCCCGGTCTAACATGACCTGCATGGCCATGACGAACAGTATTGGTGAGATTGTACATCCCATGGCTATCCCAACCTGGAGCTCAGTCCATCTCGTAGTAAACGTCGAGTTAGAGAAGCGCAAAGCGAACTTAGAGAAATATTGCTCGATCATTTCGTTGATTTGTGTCGGTACGTTAAACATGCGAAGGGCCTGCCACAGTAGCTTATGGAGAACTGCCCAATAGGCGTTGGCGAGATCCAACCATATCACGTGCAATTGAGTTCTCTCATGCTTGGCTCTCTGAATAGACTCCCAAATCATGGTCGCGTGTTCAAGGCACCCAGGGATACCCGGGATTCCACCTTTCTGAACATTCGTATCGATGTTTTTGTTCCCCCACAGATACTGTGTGAGCCGGCGAGCCATGACAGAGAAGAATATTTTGCCCTCAACATTCAACAACGACATAGGCCTGAAGTGGGAAAGACTCTTTGAGTCCTGCTCTTTGGGAATGTAAAGATATACACTAATACGGTGTACAGAGTATCCACACAATGATGGAGGATAAATATCCCTCAAGAACAGGTCCTCAAAAAGAGTTCCCCTTCATCACCCTGATATCTCATCAATTTGTGCTGATTATCATAATACATGCAGTACAAACATAATATTATAATACATACATCATATATTGCTTATATCTCAGCTATAGTTGGTTCAACGTTTCATGATCACACTTGCAAGCCATTTCCTAAAAAACTGCAAGCTAGATCGCAACGATTTTTTTGCATGCAGCCTTAGAATATCCAAGTCGCAAAAATGTTGGTATTCTTTAGTTCCTAGATGCTCAGGATGCGGATTACCAGCCAATTCCTTTGATCTGTTCAAACCCTTGGGAATAAGTATCTTTTATGAATAAATCTTTTAGATTTTACAATAAAAATGTGAATTTCCGCCTGTCTTCATAATACACTGAAAGGTGAAGCAATCTATTTTTGTCATTTATGTTCAACTAAGTTGACTTGAGCTGAGTCGAAAAAGGCATCCCACTACTTAGAGCATTCCAATATGCGCTCCGTTCAGATCTTCAGCAGCCAGTGCAGAGCTCACTTATGGACTTAAAATTTTTGATTCAAAATTCAGTTACATATTTTGAACTTGCATGATATGGTCAATAACACATCAGTGGGATTCAATATACAGGACATCCATGCATGCAAACCGGAAATTTCTCCCATTCTTACTCTTTCTCTCCGCATCCTCTTACTCTTCTTTCTTCTCCCCTTTAATTGAGATAATGGTAACATTAGTAGTAGTAGTAAATTTTACCCCACCAGGACATCATACAAGCGATTAACACCCGATGATACAAAGTGCAACCATGCGGATAAGGATCACCCGTGGAGAGTTCCCGGAAACCGCTTTCAGCTGTTAGGCCACATTTAAGGCCCGGCTATATTGCGGCCACTGGCAAGAGTCAGGGTGGGGATTAGAAAAAAAAACTGCATCCAACTAGGGGATGGAGTAGGAATAAACTCACAGGGAGCAAGTACAGCAGGGATCTACCAGTCATCAGTAGAAATTATCCTCGTCGACACGCGTTTCCGCCCACGATTCCTAGACGCATTCGGAGGTGGGCCCTCCTGAGTTTTCATGAAGCTCAGGGCTGGTTCCCCGCTGCACGGAATTACCGGAGTTAGGGTGGGGCTTAGGAAAAAAAAATTGCATCCAACTAGGGGATGGAGACATATAATCAGGGGCAATATGGGAGAGTAAGTCTGTTCCGTGTAGTAGACAGAATGCCATGCCAACATCAAAGTTTTACATAGTGAAAATTTTTTACAGAAAATATGAAGAAGACAGGGTATTTTCCACAAATACACAAAAATGATGTTGAAATTCAATGCATTGGATCATAAAAGTAGATAAACAAATAAAATGTACGAGTATGATAATTTTAAACGAAAATAGCGACTGACTGACTTTCTACCCCACCAGGACATCACACAAGCGATAAAAACCCGATGACACAATGAGCCAACATGTGAAGGAGGATCCCCGTGGAGAGGTCCCTGAAACCGCGTTCAGCCTTTAGGCCCTATTTATGGCCAGGCTAGATTACGGCCCCTGGCAAAAGCCAGAGTAGGGCTTTAAATTACGAAAAATTTCTTCCTAAGAAGAACGGGAAGTGATGTGACTGACTTTCTACCCCACTAGGTCATCACACAAACGATAAACACCCGATGACACAAAGTGCCACCATGTGGATGAGAATCGCCGTGGAGAGGTCCCTGAAACCGCGTTCAGATAATTGGCCATATTTATAGCCTGCCTATATTGCGGCCCCTGGCAAAAGCCAGGGTGAAGCTTCAAATAACAAAACATTTCGTCCTAAAAAGGACGAAACTGCATACTCAGTAGTAGAATAGGGAAGTGATGTGAAAACAGTAGCGTCAACATCAACTCAGTTCTATTCTAGACTGTTGCAACAATATGATTTTTTTTTTTTTAAATATGAAGAAGACATGGTATTTTTGAAAAAAAGGGATGTTGGAATTCAATGCATTGGGATCATACAAGTAGATAAACAAAGAAAATACGCCCGATTTCCTATTTTAAACAAAAGTAGCGTCAACCAACTCTGTTTTATTTTAAAATTGTATAGGTTACTTTTGGAGAAGTGATTATTTCCCCTGAGATATATATTTTAGTAAAAAAGTTTGCATGGAAAATGACCACTAAGAAGCAAACATTGTCACAATATTTGTTCACCACGGTGCATTATTATCCACAAGGCATGTGTGTGAACAATTTCAGCATTATAGCTTACCAGGAAATAATTTGAAGTTCGAACGCGAACAACTGCCCAGACAAACAAATTCAAACTAATAAAAGCTAATAATTAAAATAATAATTATAGTAATAATGAAAAGAAAATAAAGGAAGAATTATTGAATGTTGAGGGATGTAAAATGGAAACGTGAAAAAGAAGGCCTGTCTTTAAATTGTTTAAAGCACCCACCAAAAAATGTCAAATAAAAATGTTATTAAAATGTCTTTGCACTAATAAATTACTTGCTTGTATTAGCCTATTTGATTAAAGCAGAAGAAACGTGTTCTGTAAGTCAGATATATAATACTGAACATTATAATTCATTTTACAACCCTTAATGAATATATGATACACTGCAATAAGCTTATGCCAGCTCTCAAGAGAGCTACAGGGAAGGATTCAACAGTATACCACAAGAACAGAGGTTAGCGTATGAGATGTTAATATATCTTAAGATAGTGAAACACACTCAAACAGCCATGGAGCTGAAAATGCTGTGCAACGTACACATATCACACACAACAATTCTTTGTAGGGGTTCCAGGGTCCCATTGTGGATTAAAAAAAAAAAAAAGAATAGACTCACTGCCTCCCCAACGAACATGTCACAAGTCACTTATTTGTGATTTCCTTCAAACATTTATCTGTAAGACAAGGAACTAGCGGTCTGCATACAAATAAGTCAGACCTGTATAACATATGTGCACGCAACAACCAGTGTCTGGAACAATACTGAAGTTCTGAAGTAGATGCACAACTAGAAATTTCTGCTAGGGTTTACAGCCAGTAAGCGCGAAAAAGAAGAATATGCAATAACAACAACAACAACAACAAATTTTTTAAAAAGAACAAATATTTGGGGATGATTATTAGTATACTGCTAAAACATATAATTATACTGTTAGTTAGTTTGTAAAGAGGAAAGCGACTTGTTGTGAGAGGTTAGTTAACCTTTACAGGTCTATGTCCAGCTGGGTAAGACAGCGATTTTCCCGTTCTGCCCGAATGTCTTCCCCAGTTAGACAATATAATTAATCAAGAATGTCAAAATTTGACATATAAATACCTCTGTAATATAAGGAGTAATCAAGGGTAGGGAACTAAATAGGGAAGATAAGCAATTAAGGATATAGAACTCCATCTCTGATATGAGCAAAGAATGAAAAAATACATGTGTAAGCAATCAAGGATATACAACTACATATGTATTATAGGCAATCAAGAATACAGAACTACAACTGTAATATAATTAATCAAGGATATAGAACTACATCTGTGATATAAGTGGTCGAGAATTTCAAAATTTAACGAATAAATACTTCTGTAATATAAGTAATTAAGAATATAGTACTACCAAGATATGAAAAAAAAAAAGGAAAACTGAAAAATATTACAATGATTAATGTGCACGCACCCACTGAAGATAAAGAAGATGAGCTTAAATAAGTTTTCTGTGATCTCCTTGGGAATATCATAGAGGAAGCTAAAAAAAAACGGGACATATTGATTGTCTTTGGAAATGTCAATGCAAAAAAAAAAAAGGAAAGAAAACATTTGTAAAAATGTAGCAGACGTAGAAAGCTTATATACGAACTCAAACGATAATGGATGGATGGAGATTAATCAACCTCGCCGAAGCCAAACGACTACAGATAAGTAGCACAAGATTTCAAAGAAAAGATATACATAAACAAACATGTCAATGATGTGACAAGATAACATATAACCAAAAAGATCATATTTCAAAAATAATAGAAATGCATCGAACATACAACAAGTTAGAAGCTACAGAGGAGCTGAGTGTAACAGTGACCACTCTATGGCTGGTGCAAAATTAAAGATCTTTTTTCGCCAAGCTGCAAAGATCACATCCAGAGTACAATAGAGAAAGATAACAAGAAACATCCTTATCAGAGAAATTTGCAGATTTATTAAAACATACAGCAGAAATTTTACGAAATCTATCACAGCAATACATTGATCAAACCTGGATGTATATTAAGAATATAATTCAAACCACTACAGAAGAATGTCTTGGTGTATCCACCATAAACAGAAAGCACAAATGGTTTGATAAAAAAAAAAAAGACTGTGAAAAAGCAGTCAGTAAGAAAAAGCTAGGCAGATGTGGCTAAATGATGCTAGTAACATACAAAATAAAGAAAACTTTAGAACAGAATGTGAAGAAGATACAAAAGTAGTTAGGCAGCAAAAGCTAGAATACATGAACAACAATATAATGAATGTTGCATGTTGAATTAAGAATCGACATCACAGCACTCGGTACACCTTTATAAGCGCTCCATCCTTATCTTCAGTAGCAAGCGAAGAGTTAAAATTCGTGGGAAACAGTAACTGACTAATTGTTTAACCGTCTACCAGTTTCGCTTGAGTATCGACTGTCGGCCAGATCCCACTGTAACTCCTCTTAGTGCCATTCTCCTCAGACCATAATGATCTTCTATCTGGCATCATGTTCAAATTGTTAAACTTCACTGAATACTTACCCGCAGGAAGAGATACTTACTTGTGAACGATATATTGAAGAGCCTGATTTTGAAAAAGTACTGTATGTCATAACACGGCTTAAACACAATAAAGCAACTGGTGCTGATGGAATTGCAGCTGAACTTTTAAAAGAAGGTGGTAATGCATTACATGTACAGATATGTGAAATAGTAAAACTAGTTTGGAAGACGGATAAATTACCTTATGAGTGGAAAATGTCAATTTTAATACCCATTTTAAAGAAAAGAGACAAGTATAAATGTGAAAATATAGGGCGATTTCACTATTATCTATAAGCTATAAGATACTATCGGCGGTACTGCTAAACAGCGTAAAACCATACATCGAAGACAAATTGGGAGAATGCCAAGCGGGTTTCAGAAAGAAAAAAAAACAGATCAGCAGTAGGTTATATAATAATCTTAATGCAAATAGCAAAGCAAAATTGTGAAAATTGAAGAAATTTACATAATGTTTTTGTGGATTTTACAAAGCGTATGATAGATTACATAGAAACAGTTAATGAAATGCTATGAATGACTTTGAAATACCAAGGAACAATAATCACCATGACCAAACTATGTATTGGAGACACTTATAATATAGCAACATATAAAGGCAGAAAGTCATAACCCTTTTAAATAACATTTGGTATAAAGCACGGTGATGCTCTGTCCCCACTTCTGTTGAACTTGGCCCTGGAGAAAATTATAAGTAAATTAAAACAAGAGTGTTCTGTAGGAGAAACTACAAGAATAGGTTACGCAGATGACATTGATATCGTTGGAGAAAATTAACTAGAGACTATAAAAACACGGACTCTTAAAAGAATCAGCTCACAAAATGGGACCAGTTATCAATCGAGATAAGACAGAATAAAAGATAACTGTAAGGCAGAGAAAGAACTGTAAGACAGGAAAAGATTATAAACTCTGGTCACATACAAGTCGATAATATGAAAATCAAAACAACGGAAACATATAAGTAAGTACTCGGATGCAAACTTCAACTGCTCCAACATGCTGAGATAGGAAATACAATCTAGAATTCAATCTGGAAATAAAGTACACTATGCCATTTAACATCTGCTAAAGTCAAAGTCTCTATCTCACAACACTAAGATCAAAATATATAAAACGTTAGTAGTGGGCTAGCGTAATACGGGCCGCATTTCGATTAAGCCGCCTTCTTTATCCTTAGTAAAAGATGGCGGCCAAAAGTGATTGGTTCTTTCTGGCGGCTTTATATATCCTTAGTAAATATCGATCGGGTAAGCCGCCCTCTTTGTCCTTAGTAAATATCGATCGGGCGGCTGATGACAGCACAAGTGATTGGTTTTAGGGAAAGGTATAGGAAATCTTCATAACTGCAGGTGACAGGTGGCGTTATATAAAACGGGGGCAGGCAGGAACACTATTTAGGTGAGCAGCGGGGGGCAGGGGACCCGGGGCGACTAATAGAGTTGGTGCGGGTTTATGTGGATGTCTGTATAGGTGATTGTATGAGGGGAGCCGTAGGTGACAGGTGGCGTTATATAAAACGGGGGGCAGGCAGGAACACTATTTAGGTGAGCAGCGGGGGAAGGGGACCCGGGGCGACTAGGAAGGCGGCATGATGACCGGGGATGTATTAGAAAGGGAAGATTGGGCGCCGGCATCATCATCATCATCTATGTCATGGTAGCGAAGGTCGACCGCTCAACCTATACAAGAGAACAGACATATAAACATCGATATTTTGTCTCCATAGCAACTGGTTATTCATTGTCGGTATGTTGGGGTGTGGGTATTTTTAGGCGGATTGGTTTAAGGAAGACAAATATTTCTTTAGTGCAGGGCCAGCTGTTGGTTAAAAGTGGCGGATGATTCATTTCCCCATGGCGGCCAAATCTGCTTGGTCTCTCTGGGAGGCTGTTCTTTATCCTTAGTAAATATCGATCGGAAGGCTGATGACAGCACACTTGACGGGTTTCAGGGGAAAGACATATGGTGCATAAATCGATATGTTGTCTCCATAACAAATGGTTATTCATTGTCGGTATGTTGGGGTGTGGGTATTTTCTTCGGGGAAAGGCAAATATTTCTTTAGTGCAGGGCCAGATGTTAGTTAAAGTGGCGGATTACCGGGGATATATTAGAAAGGGCGACTCGAGCGCCATCATCATCATCTGTGTCATGGTATTGAAGGGATGGTTTGAGCTGTAGTAAAAAGGAGGACATACGACAGAAGGGTAGCTGTCTTGTCATAGTGTCGAGGGCAGAAGAGAAGGGGCTTACCTGACATCGGTGAGCAGCGCGGCGGGCGGGGCAAGGGACACGGGGCGACAGGGCGACTAAAACGGTTGGTGTTGGTTTATGGGTTCTGTAATAGACAAAAAAAAAATTAGAAGTGGGTTGTTAGCGGGAGATATATATGTTATAAAACGAAACAAGTTACGGGATATGAAAATAGACATAGGCAGCAGTGACAGCCGGCAGAGGGGGAGGGGGCGTTTTAGGGTTTAGGTAAAGAAACCTAGAAAGGTGGTTTGATGACCGGGGATATATACTAAAGGGCGACTTGAGCGCCATCATCATCATCATCATCTGTGTCATGGGAGCGAAGATCGACTGCTCAGGGATGGTTTGAGCTATAGTAAAAAGGAGAACGTACAATAGAAGGGTGGGCGGCTTGTCATAGTGTTAGATGTTGATAGTTTAAGTTTTAGTTAAAAAGGAAAACTTTAACAAAGAGGCGACCGTTGTGACATATTATTGGATATTGACCGCTCAAGGAGGGTATGAGTTAAAATAAAAACAATATGGTAATTTATAGCAAAAAGGCGACTCTTGTGACATATTGAGGAGGCCGACAGCTTATGAAGGGTTTGAGTTGAAGTAAAAAGGGGACGTTATGGCAAAACGGCGACTTTTGTGTCATAGCAGCGAATGCCAACCGATCATTGAGGTTTTGATTTTAGGTAAAGATGGGAATTTATGGCAAAATTGCAACTTTTATGTCAACAATAATAAGGAATGCCGGCCGCGCAGAAATAGTTTAAGCTGTAGCAAAAAGGAAAAACATACGACATTTGGCGTGTGTCTTATCATAGTGTTAGATATTGATAGGTTAGGGAGGGTTTAGTTGCAGTAAAAAACGAAAGCGTTAACAGAAGGGCGACTTTTGTAACATATTATGGGAGGCCGGCCACTCATCCGTAGTTTAAAGTGTAGTGGGAAAAATAGCAAAAGGTCGACAGGTGTGGCAAAGTGTCGGGTTCTGGTCGTACATATATGGTTGAGCTGTAGTTTAAAAAAAAAAAGGAGAACTGTTGTGTCATAGTGTTAGATATCACCGCTCATAAAGGGTTTACGTTGTAGGTCAGAGGCGGCGCTACCAGGCGACGAAGGTGGGCTGGGGCAATTTTAGGTGCGAAAAGGGCGCTATGTCTTTCTCGACAGACAGCGTAAACCACACACGAGCCGTTACATGTCTTTCACTGGTCTTTACAAGGCAATAACTGAAGACGCCAGATAACCCGATCACTATCCTTGGGGCAAAGGGGAGCTGGGGCAATTTTGGGTACCAAAAAGGCGCTATATCTTTCTCGACGGACAACGTAAAAGACGCACGAGACATCGCATGTCTTTCACGGGTCTTCACAAGGCGATAACAGAAGACGCCGGGTAACCCGATCACTTTCCTTGGCGCACAAAAGTCACCCGATGTTTTTCTTCATAGGACACCGTAAGCCACGGAAGAGAAAGAGCATATCTTTCACTGGTCTTGACAATTCGTCACCTAAGGTTCCTATTAAGTAGCTAACTGTCGTTCTGACACAGCAAATCACTCGATGGTTTTCTCTACCGGACACCACAAAGCACGCAAGAGACAGAGCATGTCTTTCACTGGTATTGTCAAGTCAGTTGCCGACGGTTCTTAGTAAGTAGTGCACTGCCCCTGGGACCCAGCAACCACCCGATATTTTTCTTGACGAGACATCTTAGGTCACTTAAGTCTTCCTCGTTGCTTCCGGCGTTGTCAGCGTCCTCGTTGTCGTCTTCCTTGTTGACTTCGGCGGGTCGTCGTCTTCGGCGTCATCGTCGCCTCTAATGTCGTCTTCGTCGTCGACTGCATAACCCAAGGTTTTTACTAACTGTCCCGGCTGCCTCGGACACGATGCGACTTTAGGAAAACAGGAGACTCGTCGTCTTTGCAGTTGTCTTCCTCCTAATTTGCTCGTCTTCGGCGGTGTCGGCGCGTCGTAGGACAACGTTAGTCACTCGTTCACTAACCTCTCTTGGTAAGTCGTTAATTAACATTGGTACTATGCGAGTCGCTAAGATGTCTTTTCTGTTGGGGAAACACTTGATGTCTTGGTCCTTTGATACATCTTGAATCACACAAGATATGACACACATCTTTCACCAGCTGTCCCTGACGACTCGGACACACAGTGGCTTTCAGAAAACACAAGGCAGCTTTTTAGAAGCCAGAAGGCTACTTCAAGAACCCCAGAAGGCATCTTTTTACAAACCAGAAGGTGACTTTAGAAACCCAGAGGGATACTTTTTAGAAACCCGAGGGTGATGTGTAGAAAATAAGAGACAACGGTTAGAAACAAGACGGCACCTTTTACGAAATATAAGCTGACTTTGACGAAACATTAGGCAACTTTTTTATTCAACATAGGGCGCCTTTTAAGAAACACGAGACGACTTCACTTATAAAGCCAACATTTTCTTTTCCCGACTAGCGAAAGGTCGCATACTTAGGAACACATAAACCTTTCTTACTCCTATCACTGCTCTCGCTAAACAAGAAACAACACAACAACTTGTCGTCGCACTGTCGAAACAAACAAAATAACCTTTTGTCATTGAGCTGGGGAAACTTGGAAACTGTTCATAGAAGAAGAAGAAGAAGAAGAAGAAGAAGAAGAAGAAGAAGAAGAAGAAGAAGAAGAAGAAGAAGAAGAAATGAACAGTTTCCAAGTTTCCCCAGCTCAATGACAAAAGGTTATTTTGTTTGTTTCGACAGTGCGACGACAAGTTGTTGTGTTGTTTCTTGTTTAGCAAGAGCAGTGATAGGAGTAAGAAAGGTTTATGTGTTCCTAAGTATGCGACCTTTCGCTAGTCGGGAAAAGAAAATGTTGGCTTTATAAGTGAAGTCGTCTCGTGTTTCTTAAAAGGCGCCCTATGTTGAATAAAAAAAAGTTGCCTAATGTTTCGTCAAAGTCAGCTTATATTTCGTAAAAGGTGCCGTCTTGTTTCTAACCGTTGTCTCTTATTTTCTACACATCACCCTCGGGTTTCTAAAAAGTATCCCTCTGGGTTTCTAAAGTCACCTTCTGGTTTGTAAAAAGATGCCTTCTGGGGTTCTTGAAGTAGCCTTCTGGCTTCTAAAAAGCTGCCTTGTGTTTTCTGAAAGCCACTGTGTGTCCGAGTCGTCAGGGACAGCTGGTGAAAGATGTGTGTCATATCTTGTGTGATTCAAGATGTATCAAAGGACCAAGACATCAAGTGTTTCCCCAACAGAAAAGACATCTTAGCGACTCGCATAGTACCAATGTTAATTAACGACTTACCAAGAGAGGTTAGTGAACGAGTGACTAACGTTGTCCTACGACGCGCCGACACCGCCGAAGACGAGCAAATTAGGAGGAAGACAACTGCAAAGACGACGAGTCTCCTGTTTTCCTAAAGTCGCATCGTGTCCGAGGCAGCCGGGACAGTTAGTAAAAACCTTGGGTTATGCAGTCGACGACGAAGACGACATTAGAGGCGACGATGACGCCGAAGACGACGACCCGCCGAAGTCAACAAGGAAGACGACAACGAGGACGCTGACAACGCCGGAAGCAACGAGGAAGACTTAAGTGACCTAAGATGTCTCGTCAAGAAAAATATCGGGTGGTTGCTGGGTCCCAGGGGCAGTGCACTACTTACTAAGAACCGTCGGCAACTGACTTGACAATACCAGTGAAAGACATGCTCTGTCTCTTGCGTGCTTTGTGGTGTCCGGTAGAGAAAACCATCGAGTGATTTGCTGTGTCAGAAGGACAGTTAGCTACTTAATAGGAACCTTAGGTGACGAATTGTCAAGACCAGTGAAAGATATGCTCTTTCTCTTCCGTGGCTTACGGTGTCATATGAAGAAAAACATCGGGTGACTTTTGTGCGCCAAGGATAGTGATCGGGTTACCCGGCGTCTTCTGTTATCGCCTTGTGAAGACCCGTGAAAGACATGCGATGTCTCGTGCGTCTTTTACGTTGTCCGTCGAGAAAGATATAGCGCCTTTTTGGTACCCAAAATTGCCCCAGCTCCCCTTTGCCCCAAGGATAGTGATCGGGTTATCTGGCGTCTTCAGTTATTGCCTTGTAAAGACCAGTGAAAGACATGTAACGGCTCGTGTGTGGTTTACGCTGTCTGTCGAGAAAGACATAGCGCCCTTTTCGCACCTAAAATTGCCCCAGCCCACCTTCGTCGCCTGGTAGCGCCGCCTCTGACCTACAACGTAAACCCTTTATGAGCGGTGATATCTAACACTATGACACAACAGTTCTCCTTTTTTTTTTTAAACTACAGCTCAACCATATATGTACGACCAGAACCCGACACTTTGCCACACCTGTCGTCCTTTTGCTATTTTTCCCACTACACTTTAAACTACGGATGAGTGGCCGGCCTCCCATAATATGTTACAAAAGTCGCCCTTCTGTTAACGCTTTCGTTTTTACTGCAACTAAACCCTCCCTAACCTATCAATATCTAACACTATGATAAGACACACGCCAAATGTCGTATGTTTTCCTTTTTGCTACAGCTTAAACTATTTCTGCGCGGCCGGCATTCCTTATTATTGTTGACATAAAAGTTGCAATTTTGCCATAAATTCCCATCTTTACCTAAAATCAAAACCTCAATGATCGGTTGGCATTCGCTGCTATGACACAAAAGTCGCCGTTTTGCCATAACGTCCCCTTTTTACTTCAACTCAAACCCTTCATAAGCTGTCGGCCTCCTCAATATGTCACAAGAGTCGCCTTTTTGCTATAAATTACCATATTGTTTTTATTTTAACTCATACCCTCCTTGAGCGGTCAATATCCAATAATATGTCACAACGGTCGCCTCTTTGTTAAAGTTTTCCTTTTTAACTAAAACTTAAACTATCAACATCTAACACTATGACAAGCCGCCCACCCTTCTATTGTACGTTCTCCTTTTTACTATAGCTCAAACCATCCCTGAGCAGTCGATCTTCGCTCCCATGACACAGATGATGATGATGATGATGGCGCTCAAGTCGCCCTTTAGTATATATCCCCGGTCATCAAACCACCTTTCTAGGTTTCTTTACCTAAACCCTAAAACGCCCCCTCCCCCTCTGCCGGCTGTCACTGCTGCCTATGTCTATTTTCATATCCCGTAACTTGTTTCGTTTTATAACATATATATCTCCCGCTAACAACCCACTTCTAATTTTTTTTTTGTCTATTACAGAACCCATAAACCAACACCAACCGTTTTAGTCGCCCTGTCGCCCCGTGTCCCTTGCCCCGCCCGCCGCGCTGCTCACCGATGTCAGGTAAGCCCCTTCTCTTCTGCCCTCGACACTATGACAAGACAGCTACCCTTCTGTCGTATGTCCTCCTTTTTACTACAGCTCAAACCATCCCTTCAATACCATGACACAGATGATGATGATGGCGCTCGAGTCGCCCTTTCTAATATATCCCCGGTAATCCGCCACTTTAACTAACATCTGGCCCTGCACTAAAGAAATATTTGCCTTTCCCCGAAGAAAATACCCACACCCCAACATACCGACAATGAATAACCATTTGTTATGGAGACAACATATCGATTTATGCACCATATGTCTTTCCCCTGAAACCCGTCAAGTGTGCTGTCATCAGCCTCCCGATCGATATTTACTAAGGATAAAGAACAGCCTCCCAGAGAGACCAAGCAGATTTGGCCGCCATGGGGAAATGAATCATCCGCCACTTTTAACCAACAGCTGGCCCTGCACTAAAGAAATATTTGTCTTCCTTAAACCAATCCGCCTAAAAATACCCACACCCCAACATACCGACAATGAATAACCAGTTGCTATGGAGACAAAAAATATCGATGTTTATATGTCTGTTCTCTTGTATAGGTTGAGCGGTCGACCTTCGCTACCATGACATAGATGATGATGATGATGCCGGCGCCCAATCTTCCCTTTCTAATACATCCCCGGTCATCATGCCGCCTTCCTAGTCGCCCCGGGTCCCCTTCCCCCGCTGCTCACCTAAATAGTGTTCCTGCCTGCCCCCCGTTTTATATAACGCCACCTGTCACCTACGGCTCCCCTCATACAATCACCTATACAGACATCCACATAAACCCGCACCAACTCTATTAGTCGCCCCGGGTCCCCTGCCCCCCCGCTGCTCACCTAAATAGTGTTCCTGCCTGCCCCCGTTTTATATAACGCCACCTGTCACCTGCAGTTATGAAGATTTCCTATACCTTTCCCTAAAACCAATCACTTGTGCTGTCATCAGCCGCCCGATCGATATTTACTAAGGACAAAGAGGGCGGCTTACCCGATCGATATTTACTAAGGATATATAAAGCCGCCAGAAAGAACCAATCACTTTTGGCCGCCATCTTTTACTAAGGATAAAGAAGGCGGCTTAATCGAAATGCGGCCCGTATTACGCTAGCCCACTACTAACGTTGAAAAGGCCAATCGTTTTAGATGGCTCTGAAGCACAACTAAAATAAATGAAGGCATATTACTGATTTTCGAAAACAGGGTATTACGATGAATGTTTGGACCTATCAAAATCACCTTCATTTCTGATCCAGTTCACGCCGGTGTGAAAGACACTGAGAGAGCAGACACCCTGGCTGGCAATGCGACTATCAGGAATAGGCCAGCTATGGACATGAGAGCTATCATCAATGACATACGAGAAACCTAACGTTGTGAGCTTTCATTTTCCTGGGAAATGATTTTTTTTCACTGAATGGACTGCATACCCTGGGTGTACCAACTTGAGGCTTCGAGACAAAGAAAACCATGCGGGTGCCACCAGTCGTTCCATCAACCAGAAAAGAATGGAAGTTAGCCTATAACACTTGTAGATATACTCAGGAGGAGATCAGAGCACCTATGGTCATGTCCGATGCATGATGAAGATGATGATTAAATGAACAATGAACAATGTTTGGAAATTTATTTGGTCTACCATGATCAACATCCCTGCCTGTATCGGATGCTTCCCGAAATTAAAGGTAAGATATGCTGAGATTAAAAAATCTTGATCAGGATGGCAGATCAAGAGTGAAAATCCAGTATACCAAACTTTCTTCTTCTTCCTCTTCTTCTTCTTCTTCTTCTTCTTCTTCTTCTTCTTCTTCTTCTTCAACTTCTGTTCCACCTTGTACCTCATCGAAGTTTCGGGGGGAGATGTGATACATGAAATGGCAGATATGGTCCGGGTCCTTTGGGAATAATCAACGGAATCAGTAGAGAAAGAAGATTATTAGGGCCTGGAGATAATGAGGCACATGGGTGTAACCAGAGGGTCTGGCCGGCTCACTACACTCAAAGGAAAGGCAAGACGGACTTTTAACCAGATTTTGACCGGTACCATCAGTATGGGAACTCTGCGCTGGGAATGGGAATGCCCCGAGTGCTATGATGTCAATTCTTGACTCAACTCAACTCAACTGGTTCGACAAAGGGAGAATAACGAACATTATTAACATAGTAAATGGAGTGGAAGCCACAGGATGATAATTACATGTGTTATTTAATTTGTGTATTACCATTTGTGCTACATCATGGTCGTCGTTAATGTCAGCGAAAGCTGGAAATTATACTCAGACCACCCGTCTCCCGTTACAATAGTACGTTTAAACAGTTTACGAACATGGCATCTCGTCCTGTCTTGTATACCAATGTTATCGTACACAGGCTGACATTAGTCAAAAGCTGTTATTACGAAAAGTGTATTAGCAATAATCATTGCAAGTTCTTTGCAAAGTTGTCGTGCCTGTCGTAATATTCTCGCTCTTTGTGAACTCGACTGCCAGTTAGTAGACTAAATTAACATTTAAATGCAGTTATGTGAGAGACAGAACCGAGTAATTCAAATTTATGAATACGGTTGTTTTTAACAGGTACAGTATCCACACCACTGCGGCCTGGCGGGGACGGGCCCATACTTTTGCTATCGTTACTATAAACGACATGTTCGAATCCCTATGTATCTTACTCTTCACGTCTCCCAGAGTGATATATTGATGTATCTGACTGTAAACCTCTATAGTGCCAATCAATATATGCGACTGTCTACTTCTACACGTGCCAGTCTGTGTATCCTTCAGAATAATTCGATGCCGTCCATGTTTTCTACTTGCACTTCTGTTCGTACCCTAAGTATCCTAGAATATTTTTACTCGAGCTGGTTACATGGCCTCAAGAGTTTAATATCCGCTCCCTCAGCAGTCGATAATTGATGGCAGATGGCACTGGCGTCCATTGCTAAAAACAGTGAGTGCGTATCCTTTACAGGACTTTGCAGAACCAACCGCAGCAATTTTTGTCCCATTTAGTAGTTCGGCATTGAGCACTGAGCCTTTGGCTTTCGATACCAATGTTAAAACAAACGCTAGATGGTCTGTTGTACAATTGCCTGCAGAAGTAATTGACCTGGCACCTTGGAATTATGAAGCGCTTTCGCAATACCCAAGTGACATCCACTACTATAGAGTCCATGAAATTGGCTGGGAAACATTTTTTATGGGTGAAGTGTGGCTCAGAGGTTTGTGAATTCTGGTCACAATCCGTAACGTTCTATAGTTCAATGTCATCTGCAGGTTGTTTATAAAAAACAAAGGTAATTCTCGTGTCCTAATGATATTGGAATAGCACAGATGAATGGGTTGGGATGTCACAAGATAATAATCACATAAGACAGCAGAGGATTCACTGTAGTGAACATCCTGTGTGGAGACGGCAAAAGTTTTGTCCTAATTTTTTATATATATATATTATTTTAAACTAGCTGTACCCGGCCACGCGTTGCCGTGGCCCAGAATGGTAAACTGAAAAAAAAAGAAAATAGAAAGCGCACTTGTCTAATATGGGTAATATCAATCAATGCACAGCTACGGAGATAGTCTGATATGCCAACTCTAGAACACGCAACATATCAGTGAATGTCGATATTAGTGGGCGAAAAAGGTGCACTGTTAGAGAGAGAAAAAAAGATTATTTGTTTATCGAGGCTAAAGCATCTGTTGTGCTTAAACACGTAAAAGTAAAGATGACAGCTATACCTCTAAAAAATGAAAATAGCTGAGGAAGAGGTATTAAAATATTAATATGTAAGAAATCGCCCCTTTATGGGAAAAAGAAAATTAGCACCCAGCGGGGACTCGAACACCGGTCATCCACGTGAAGGGCGAATTACTTACAACTCTACTACCGAAGACGGAAGACTTTAGGTCAGATATTGCAGCCTAGCTGTAAACCACAACACAACGTACCAACAGCCCTCTCAAGGGCGAACGAATATTACCCGTGACATGAACATTACGTCGCCGCTATCGCAGGCTAGCTGTAAACTCCAAAATCGAACGGAAAAAGGCGTAAATATTGCAGCCTAGCTATATACCACAACAAAACGTGGCAGCCACCCAGTCAGGGGGAAAAAACACACATTATATCACCCAGCGGGGAGTCGAACCTTTATCAACCGTGTAAAAGGCGAAATGCTTACAACTAACTACGCTACTAAATACTCAAGCATTTAGTAGAAATGAAATTATATTATAATAATATGAAGTTTGGTGATACACAGTCAAAGGTGGCCAATCGACTAAAACTAAATAAGGGCCGGCAACGAAATAACTAATGAAATTATAGTTGCTGGAGCTACGTCGTCCGTGGTTTGTGCAAAACTCATACATACAAACACGTGTGGAGTCTAAGGCAACGTTGTGTGAAAATTTGATCGGCAATGAAATGTCGGAGATTGATCCTAGGGGAAAAGGCATCTATTAGCAGCCTTGCTCAGCAGTCAAAGGCGGCTAATCAAATAAAAACAAATCCGTGCGGGCAACGAAACAAATAATGATTTGACCGTTGCTGGAGCTACGTCGTTAGTGGTTTGTGCGATTTTATGACCCAAAAAACCACGCTTTGAGTCAGAGGCAACGCTGTGTGGAAATTTGAAAGCAATCGGTTCAGTAGTTTCCTAGTTTAGAGTTAACTCGGAAAATTAACATTATGATTAATATAGATTAAGGCTGGTCAATCCACGGATCACTCAAAAAGAATGGGGAAAGGGGGGTGGGGTTCGGGGGAGAGGGGGTTAACGAGTGCATCAGACACAACTGTTGTCCTTTTTAAGGGAGCCCTTACCAGGCTTTCATGTGTAATGGGTATCTTGTGCGACTTTCACAAAGGGTGTAAGTGTCTTGAGGGGGAGGGGGTGTTCACATTTTGGGTTTTCTTGACTGACTGACTGACTTTCTACCCCACTAGGACATCACACAAGCGATAAACACCCGATGACACAAAGTGCCACCATGTGGATGAGGATCGCCGCGGAGTGGTCCCAGAAACCGCATTCAGACAGTTGGCCATATTTATGGCCTGCCTATGCTGCGGCCCCTGGCAAAAGCCAGGGTGGGGCTTCAGAAAACAAAACATTTCTTTCTAAAAAGGATGAATCTAGACACGATCTTTAATTGTAGTGGGTTTTCTTCTTTTCCCTGCTTCTACAAGCGCCAGTCTATACACACCGAATTATTGTTCATAATAAGTATTAGCTTTAGCCACAAATAGAAAATGGACAAATGATTGTTAATTGTTGCCAAAATGTCGTCTGTGGTGGAGCAGGGAGACAACTGTCATTGTAACTTTACATATAAAATTAGTCATTTCGTGTGCTTCTTAGTCTGCAAACCCTTTCAAAGAATCAATGATCAGGTCAGTGTTATTGTCTCCCTTATGTCATGCGCTTAAAATACACAGATATTAATTTTACCTCTTGAATTTCTTTTCGTCTTTTCCCCATTAAGTTTGCCAGTTAATATTAAGATTTTTTTTAAATAAACGAGTCTACAATTCTACAGTGCATAGGTATAAATTTTGTAACCATTTAATGCTGTCATGTTTTTTTTTAGAACTACTTCATTCACTTGTCACTCTGTCCACAGTTCTTCTTGCTTTGCGGGCCTACGCTTTTTTCGCTCGTTCTCTCTCTCTCTCTCTCGCTCTCTCTCTCTCTCTCGCTCTCTCTCTCTCTCTCTCTCTCTCTCTCTCTCTCTCTCTCTGTGTGTGTGTGTGTGTGTGTGTGTGTGAGAGAGAGAGAGAGAGAGAGAGAGAGAGAGGGCACGCAGTCGCGTGTCTTAACTCTTGTCCACAATAAACAACTCATCACACATATCCAGGGCAATCGTGAGATAATATGAAGTCTTTGCCCTCTTCGATCACAGACATTTATTATTTTAACCCCTGGAAATGAATTACTAGTTTAACTATTTCCGTCTTCTGGTATTCCTGCTTCAAGTCATTGGAATGTAAGGAAAGTGGTTTTTAAAAGAAAGTCACCAAAGTTTTTTTTTTTTTTTTTTTTTTGGCATTCGAAATAAGTATTACCAGGTAATGATTGGCAAAGTCCTAAGGGTCTTCGATACCCCGGGTACAAAGCAGGAAACCTCCTCTGCACACCATGGATTGCTTATCATGATTTGTAGTGATCACCACGGCGTTGGATCTATCTTTTCTCAACCTGATCTGGGAAAGCAAAACAGCAATGGTTTAGAAGAAGGTTAAGAATGAAAGAACGAACGAACTTTATTTGCAAAGGGTTGAGAACTGGGCACACTTACATTCTGCCTTTCTGGGGTCAAGCCATGCACACATTATTCATGCACACATCGTTATAGCAGATAATATTAATAATAGTATTAATGGGCATCATTAGCAACATCTGTGTAACAATTGTGCTCTAAGTATGCCTTCATTGTAACAATTGTGCTCTAAGTATGCCTACATTGTAACAATTGTGCTCTAAGTATGCCTACATTGTAACAATTGTGCTCTAAGTATGCCTACATTCAAAACAATTATAATACTGAATATAATAAATATTGGTGGACATCAACAGTATTCTTATGAAACTATTATCTTCTAAGAAGGCATGTAGTCTTCTTTTTCTGCCTTTCTATCCCCCAATGGAGCATAGGCCCTCAACCAACTCACGCCAAGTCGTTCTATCATTCGCCATTGCATGCAGCTCTCCCCATGTCCTCCCCATCTTTCTAACTTCATTCTCCAGCTCTCTTCTCCATGTGTCTTTTGGCCTTCCTTTATTCCTATGCCTTGTGGGTTCCAATGCAAATACATTTTAGTCATGCTGTTCTCCTGTTTTCTCAGTGTGTGTCCTTTCCAACGCCAGCGTCTTTTCCTCACCTCTTGGTCCACTGGAGCCTGTTTAGTTCTCTCCCAAAGTTCTACATTAGTTATTCTATCATACTATTTAATTACCTCTATTCTGCGCAGGCACCAGTTAATGAATGTCTGTAATTTATTAGTAACTAGCTGTACCCGGCCACGCGTTTCTGTGGCATAGTTTAAATGGAGAAGAAAGAAAATCGAAATTGCACGTGTCTAATATGGTTATTGTCGCAATCATTGTCTGCTCAGATATAGAGATAGTCTTCGATCCCCACCCCCACCACCACCAAATCCACCTACTACTCTCTCCCTCATCAAAGGTTTTTGGAAAAGAAAAACAATAAAAATCGCACGTGTCTAATAAAATTAATACTCTGTAACTCATCTGTGGTACCAACTTCCACAACCAATCAAAAATTTCAACAACTATAAATACAGTTGGAAGCTTTTTGAATATTATATCTGTAGACTACATGCAAAGAATAGTGACACCTCATCTGATGGGGAAGTCTGTCGTTTAATGGCCTTCGTCTTAATATTATACACCGTCCTTTTCTGAAAGGCAATCAAGCTAGTCTTGTGGAGAAAGTCTGAGTCTGTCGTTTAATGGCCTTCGTCTTAATATTATACACCGTCCTTTTCTGAAAAGCAATCAAGCTAGTCTTGTGGAGAAAGTATGAGGTATGTATCCGCCCATATTTCTTGCATTGTAGTTGGTGTGTGAGTGAGTACTGAGAAGGGGGAAAACTTTCCCGTCAGTGTCGTGTTTCAGTCTTCATCTCAACCGGCTCATACATCAATATTCTATTCACGATTGCAAAATTTAAAAAAAAAACACTGTTGACCAAAAAAAAAAAAAAATGTGTAATGACATAAACCACACACAAAGGGGAAATATTTCAAGATTTCGGAAATGAATTTCAATCAATCAATCGATTTGAATTAGTCACGTGTAACCTTTGACTGGAAATTTAGCCTGGTCCTAGTCAACATCGGTTATAATTATGGCTACACATTGTGTTGCTGTTTATTGAGTAGTGTTTGGTGCTAGTGTTTTATGTCTCAGCGCCTATCTGGCAGGCTATTGTCTTGTGCGTCGCATTGTGCAGGTTTGGATCTGATTAGGTGATGTGTTTTTTACTGTGTAATCCGTTGGTGATGTTGCTGCCATTGATTGGGTTGTTTCCAGAGCTATTCATTGTGATATTACTGTACCATTTCCTCGTGTTGTTATAGTGCTATCATCGCTGTTGTTCCACAGTTAGGTCATCAGTTGCTATTACGATCTCGACCAGGATTCGTCGACGTTATCGATAAGCCGTGTGCATCCATATCGCCACACTAGATTTTCAATGCCGTCATCCTATTGCTTGTTTAGAATGTATTCTACTGGACCATGTGTATTCTTTTGTTCATCAATTTAAAAAAAGCCGCTTGATTTAATCCGAAGCTGCTAGTCGTGGTTGCTTCTCGGGTCGTTTATCCCAAGTCTGTTTGGATCATATCACTTTCAAGGTTTACTTTGGTACAACTGCTCTGCCTTTCTCACCTGGTATTGGCATTGGCTTTTGAATTTGAGATTCTTTCGTTTTCTGTCCGGTGTGGGAGGTCCCATATCTACGATGTTGTTTATTTTTTAATGTTCTTTTTGGATATTTATGTGTCTGAGTAAAGCCATCATTTCTGATTTAAAAATCTGTTCTCGAAGCTACATATTTCGCCATCTGACTTGAACTTTCAGCGTTGTCCTTAGGGTTTATCTTATCTCTGCTTTCTCCTTACGTATCTGTGCATGCTTATGTGCCACGCTTCTTTGTCATCGCGGAGGGTTTTATTTCACCTTCCATGTTCAAAATCTGGCCTTAAAATTGTGTTCTATCCATGGATGTACTGCTTTTTGGTGCTTAGTGTCTGCTTTCCTCTTCTTTGTAGGGTAAGTTTTCCTTGGTGGCTATTTTTCTCGTCTTCATATACTTTTGTAGGTACGGGCAGCAAAGATATATGATGTCATGTGGGCCCTAGCAGTTTGCACACTTCCTATCTGAATTGGGCTTACGTAAATGCTTGTCCTTCTGGGCCAGTGGATATTCTTAAAAATGATAGTATGGTCTATCATGTACCCACAAATATCCTGTTTTCTGAGGGAAGTTGATCTGGAATGCCTTTTTGACATTTGGAACACTGCAATGCCGATGGTATGCTCTGCTGAGGTCTCTGTATCCTCTGGTCTATCAAAATTCTGCCTGACATTTCATCGCCTTTTGTGGTCACCAGAGCCACCTCGTTGGGTTGTGACTAGAACTTAATCGTTGAACCTTGATGATTTTTAGGGCTGGATTTTCAGAAAGAGTTTGCACTCGTGCGTCGAAAGACTGGGACTTAAATGTGAACTCATAAATGTCAAGACACAAAGCAAACACCTCGACTGATATCTGAGAAAACGAAGTTATTAATATTATTATTTAGTAAAATTTATGGCATATGAATTTCCACTGAGATACTTGAAAGACGAAAAACACCGACATCCTACATGATCTGAGCATTTATTACATCCTGTCCAGAAACTTGAGGTAGTTTGGCCATGTTAAACGTCACGGTGGAATAGAGTGAACCGTTTTAGAGGGTGCCCTTCCCAGAAAAAGAGGCATAAGCAGACTTCTACGAAAATGGATACAAGGCTAAAGATGCACTTGCTGTGAAATAACATAGGATGGAGAATTTACTAGAGAAAGATAGACTTTTAAGCATACTATGAAGAGAACGACCTTCTGTAAAGGATCTGATGATGATGTCTTGAAAGCCAAAAATAGATGCGTATCTCCCCGCTGCTCTGCCAAGTGAAAAGACCTTGCACTTCCCCAGTCAACGACAATGGGTAATTGTATTCTTCATTCTCACAGACTAGGTTCTTCCAAAGAATGTGTGCATGACTCGCCTAGTGTAAATTAAAAATCTGTGTTTACAATGTACAACACACAAAAGGTACACTGCAAATGTGTCAGAATTGGTCGGCCTGTAAGAAACCGTTGAAATTAATATATTACCATTGTTATAAGAGCTTAGATAAGTTGTAGCTAATGTCTTTTTATTGTGATCTTTTATTTCTGATACGGCCTCATCGAAACTACAATTGTCAATGTCCTTTGTTAGCGAGAATTTTTAATTTGCATCGTATTATAGTTAATCCGTTTCAAGAGAAGTAAACTCTGCCAATTTAAAGTTATTGAATAACCTGGACGCCTTCCAACAGCCAAATGTATAAATACCCGATGTTCTTTGGCGTTTTTTCCAACTCCCAGCAAATATCTGACCGGGTCCTCATCAACCTTGTCGAGCATCCATCAACAGTGAGCAGACTCTAGAACCTTGACAATGTCACGTAACGCCGTCTTCAGGAACAAGAAAGAAACCCGCTCCGTGGAGAAACACGGAAACCACAATGTTTATCGTTACGTGTACAGTGATGACATCTCGGGGGTTGATTTTACTCTCTGGCCAACTATTTACGCCGAGGATTCAGGTGATTATTTCCATCCATCCATCAATGCATCCTCTATTAATCCATCAGTCTACCACTCGTTCATCTACGTTGACAATTCGAAATGTGCAATGGTAATACAAACAAAATAAGAGAAAAGCACACCTTGCTGGGCTTATGTGTGAAGTATGTTCAAAAATGCAGTTAAATATGACTATGAAACCTTCCAAACCTGGTCACGAATTACACTCAAAACATAAATAATTTCTTGACAAGCCATTGCTTTTTTTTTTTTTTTTTTTTTAAAGTCCATGTGACCGGAGGAAACGTTATAAGAAAGTCAGATCAAAGTAGTGGCAAATAGTGACGAGTCGATGCTTTAAGCTTCTTATCTAGTTGCTTAATGAATAGTTAAAAGAAAGACAAATCGTATACTTATGGTGAAGAGTTACTAATACCTTGTGCGGTGATTCTCTATTGTCTTCTATCTGGCTATAGTCAATGCACGCTTCCATTCACTGACTGACAACACACGAGAAAACATGGACGCTGGCAAACGATCTAAACTGCAGCCAGTAAATGTTATGGTACAACACAATCACTCATATCTATCCTCACTTATCGAACATGTCAACTATACCTTATAATAAACATTCCATCCAGCAATTGAAAGATAACGACGAGTTCATCCGATCAAAACACACACAAATTCAGCTGGCTACGGCACTTCGGTGAGCCGCTACTGATGGTCAGGTAGGCGTTGGAAAAACACTGCGCAGACACATCGGACTTGAGCACTTTTTCTGGATCCCGTAGACACTCCTTCATATTTCATGTATTCATTTCCTAGGCCTAAACGAGACTGCCCACCAGCTCTTTCTGAAGCATTATATAAACATCATTGGCCAGCAATTCTTTTTAATTCACATGAAGTTCGTCTGTCAGCATTTCTCTACAGTTCACGTGTTGTCCCAGTTCCACTCAAAATATTCCACTCACATTTATTAACTGACGTCATTCCGTCTGGGACATAATTTATCTAGGAGAAAATGGGTTCACTACTCCTTGCATCTTAGATTTCGTATGAGCAATTAAAGGTCTTCATGCTACCAAAATGCTCGAGATTTTACCGCTTTCAAACACCACAGTTTAGAGGAGAATCGTTGATATGGTCACCGTTATAAAAAATAAAATAAAAAACTTGTTTTGGAGAGATAAAATTCGAGATGTTTCGCGTTCCAACTGACATGAGTAACCTTGCTATCCTTCTTTGATTGGTTATGTAGGGTGAGGATGTCTTAAGGGAAGGACTTCTTTGTTGCCTCGACTCACATAGACAAATCACTAAATCAGATATATTTAATACTCTTGATGGATATTTTCGAGCGCAAGGCTCAGCTGGAACAAATGCGTCGGAGTGTGTATGTACGGAGGGAGCCCGATCTATTTATCCATTTATGAAAAACAAAACAAACAAAAATCCACCACGTTCTACCTACTACAAGCAGTATCGGCTATAATCGTTGTCTGGTTTCTTTGCGTCAGTTATATTAGCTAAGAAATGTTGATTGCACCAAAAGCCCAAACATGACTGATCGTCGCTCAGGAGTAGTTGTGGACGTAAAAGAAGTCGCGAACCCAGAAGTTTTGTCCGCTTCCCGGGCGGCATCTCGCAGTAGGAGAAGCTTTCAACTCAGCTAAGTAGTGTGATCAATGATGCGGTGAAGATCATAAGTGAAATTCGAAGTAGAGCTTTGAGCTCCAGACATCACCCACCAAGTGCCAATTGATCTGTAGAATATAGGTCTAGCCCAATATGCCCAGACGCCAGAAGGTGTGGAAAAGAGTCATTCAAGTTTTAGATTTCTTACGAGTCTGTGTGTGAGTATGAACTCACATCACTAAAATCTTCTTCATGCAGAGGTGAAGTGGTTATCGAGAGGATAGATTCCTGCACTGAGGGAGGAAGTAAAGCAGTTCCTGTAAGATCACAAACCTGACACAGGAATGGAGGGCTAAGCTGGTGTTTATGGTGGATGTTTAGCCTCATTAATCAATCTAACATTCCTCTTCAGGGGATATGTACAAATAGTGTACTCAGCAATTAAAATGGTTGCATTCAAAAAGAAGTTGGTTTTCTAGGATCATCGCCCACACGAGGAAGACACAGAAATGCTCCACTTTAGAGATAATTGTCAATTTCTATTGCTTTTAACTTGAAAGTGATCTTCAACATAATAATTCATCACTTAAAGGCGTTAGTTAAAAATTTCTATAATTATTTCCATGAAAATAAGGACCCTGGTCACCTATGGATTGATAAAACCCGCCTTGGAAGATATAAGATCATGCTCACTTAATCATTAGGCGGGGAAGGGGGAGGAGGTTGATCGAGCTGTCTTTTGTCACGCTTGAGTCTAGAAATAAATTGTAATCATTGTCTGCGTTTTTTCTATCACTTTAGAAAGAATATTTCTGAATTATAGAGCTATCAGACTGTTGATCGATTTTTCGACTTTTTATTTATATAAGAGGTTACCCTATTTGAGCCATGTTGCTCATAAGAACAACACACCAAATCTAACAGATGTTATTGCAGCACTTGGTATATAAGAAAAACATTCCCGTTGTCGCTTTAGCTGAAAATTGTATTTTGTGACATTGCATTTAATACAAACAGCTATCTGTAATTTGTAGAATTGTGAGGAGAGATGAAGCGTATGCAGTAACAATTGTCGATTGACGAGCCACTCCTGAGTGCAGAGTATCCTCATCCTGTCTTAAAGAAATACAGTCCATGTGCATCAGCAGTGAAATGTGACTTCAGTAACTTAATTGCATTACAACTTACCCATGCTGTTATGAGGTTGCCGAGTGAAACGGCGATTTTCAAACAAAATAATAATGCAGGTTTATAGAAAAGGCTTTTAACGCTGATGGCCTTGTGAGCTGAATCCCGAAAGCCAAGGTCAGTTCAAAAGTCTCCCAAGCCAAAAGCGGGTAGAATTCCTTTCGGGCAACAAGCGGTAGTTCGGTCCTTGAAAAAGGCTTTCCTGCTCATGGAAATCACTTACCTGTGAGTGAATTTATTTTAAAACTCACTCCCAATAGAACTGGGAACTAACCGAGTACTTTTACCGACATCTTGACCCATACTTAACAAAGAAGGACTATTTACTTATAGAAGAAGAGTCTATGTTTGAAATTAGTTAGTTTGTAATGAGGTTACAAGATGTGAGCAAGTCAACACGCACAGGGGTGTTCCGCTCGTATATGATACGAGCTCCTCTGTTAAGGTCGGCGTTTCACAGCCAAATGTTAATGTACTAAAAGCTAGTGCTCTGAGCAATCGAATTTTAGTTTTGCATACATTGTTTTTGGATTTCCACAATGTTTGTTGCTTGGCGAGGACTGATTTTGTCTGAGCACTCCAAGAAAGGATTTCTGGTCCTAACCCCAGGTCACTTAAAATGGATCCTAAATATTTGAAATGATTGGCTTAACTCATTTGTGACCTTTTACGTACATTGGTGAAGATATGCAAGCTGGATTAATAATCATTTTTTTTCCTATGTTTGTTTCCATGCCATACCTGGTTTATGTTTCTTCGAGCAGAAGCCGACTAGTTATTTTTTTTTTCCTGGCCTACCCATCGATGTCATCTACAAACCTTAATTTTTTTATAGTTCAACCTCCAATACTAACTGTTCCATAATGGTGTTTAGCGCGTCAGTCATAATTTTTTTCTTAGAAGATATAAAACAGTGTTGGGGAGAGGAGGTACCCCAGACAGACTCCTACTGTTGTTCGCTACCATCTCCCTTTTCGTCCGTTCAGCGTGACAGCACTGTAGGACTTGACATGGAGCTGTTCTACGTGTGAGGGTTTAACCATATTGTACTTGTTTATAGTGTCCCAGAGTGCTGCATGACATACTCTATCAGACCTTTTTTCAAATCAATGAACACATGGTCCGGATGTTTTTGGTGTTGGTGATATCTCTGTGACAATATGCGTAGATTAAATATCTGTTCAACAGTGCTTCTTACATCACGGAAACCAGCCTGTTCCTCTGCTATGATCTTTTCTGCATGTTGTTTTAATCTGTTTGGGAGTATCTTGAGCATGATTTACCGGGATGACTGATCAGACTTATAGTTCTATAATATTGAAGCTCTTTTCTTTTTGTGCTTGATGTGTTGTCAAGGATGTCGGTGTTGCTATCTGTTTGTTCGTTATACAGGCTCGAACATTATTAAGACCATCTATTTAGGATGCCAATATTTCTGTGAGTATGTTAACTTCTGTGTCTTAAATGGTTTTATTCTTGATATTCTTTCTCTAGTTATATTTGAAATAATGCAAAACGCTTTCTTATTATTGTTCAAATTGTTGCATTCTTCTGTTTCTTCACATTTGCTTTCTATTCAAATTGTTTTTGCCTTTCGCATGTCTTTTCTAATCCGAATATTTATCTCTCTATACTTGTCTGCTAGTTGAGGATTGTGCCTGTTTTGCTTGAGGTGCCTTAGCTCGTCACACATATTGAGAATTTTGACCCATTTATTATTTCGCAGTAATACAACCAGTATTCAATAATATAACAGAGACCATTAGTTAAATTACAGCAGACACAGTTCAACAGAAACCTTTAGTTGATAATATAACAGAAACTATTAGTCAAGAATATAACAGAATCAGTTTGTAAGGTTTGTTCTTTAACTCTAGTTAGCAAATGTCTCCTTGGGTAAGTCCATGTTTTTTGCTATTTTCAATCTTCTGCGTACAGAAAGAACAGATCTGTCAGAACCCGCACCCGTTGTAGCTACAAACCCACTGACGGTAAAATCAGTGAATATGAATGTGCCCAAGAACACAAAGGAACACCACACAGACAAATTTGACATCTGTCATGCGGAAAGCAAACCTCAGCTCGTTGTGAGACGGGGTCAACCTTTTAATGTTGAAATCGAGTTTTCCAGACCATACGATTCGAAAAACGATAATATCAAGATTATCTTCGAGACTGGTAAGTAAACTGGGTGCATTCATGAAAGTTTAGTGGCTGCATATAGATATGTTCAAGGGTAGGTGTGGCTATGTTCAGTGGGTACATCTGAACGTGTTAATTAAGTAGACATAGCTATATAGTTAATATACCTGGTACAAGCAAAATAACAATAAAATAATTCATGAAGCCAATTCAGGTGACAGCTGACTCAAGATTACACCCAAAAAAAAAAAACACACACACACACACAGATAATTCTTTTATTGTTAGAAAATCAAGCAATATTACCGATCTGCCATGGGGGGGGGATTAACTTTAGATACCAGGCTCACCAGAAGCAAAGCTCAGAAAAAGAAAACCAAATCAAATCAAAAGTATGAAAAGAGTGTAATATGTAAATATGTGGTGACAGCAGTCGAGCAATTTGCAAGAAAGCCTAAACATGACACAAACAGTGATTAGAAATCTCAACGGAGGTAATGGAAAAGACGCATGCAAACAGAAGCGAACGTGTAGACCAAAGTCTTTATCAATCAAGTACTAACTACAGCACAAACTGTGACTAGAAAACTCAACAGGCAAGACACCAGACCTAATATACAACCAAGATCAACATCTAACCAAGAAGTGCTTAATGAGGGGTAACGTATGATAATAAAGGCTTTGAAACGAAAAGAAAAAAAAAAAATAAGAAGGTGACGTGACAAGAACGGAAGAAATATGAGTAAGTTAAACAAATGAACAAGCAAAAAAAAAAATTTAAATGAAGCTGTGTTGAATATTGATCCCTCCGGTACAAAAAAAAAATATATTTTTATATATAAATATAATCCGGCGTAAACAACGTTCGCCGAAAATTGTAACATAGAGATGTATTTTTTTTTTTTGGGGGGGGGGGGGGGTCCTGGAAAGAATGTTAAATGTGTTAGATTAGTGTAGTTGTTCAGCTGAAGATAAATTCGCGACAGGCCAGGGCTAGAAGTTGCACATATGTCAGTTATACATTGAGACAACTATCATTGAAGGCAATAGAACACGATAAGACATGTTTGTTGACATTCATAGACCAAGAAAAAGCCTTGGATAGAGTCGACAGGCATATGTTTTTGGGGAAAAGAAAACCAGCAATCATCTCATTAATTTTTGCAAAAGCCTGTACACACGTAGTAAATGCTGCATAAGATCAAAGACATGATTGGCAAGAACTTTTATAGTGAGCTCTGGTGTGCGTCAGGGCTGTGCACTATTGCCGCTTCTTTTTATAAGATACATGGATACCACATGTAAGGAAACAAACCTTAATCATGGAGAAGATATTACAGAATTACTATTCGCCGACGACCGGGTACTCATAGCAAAAAGTACGGAATGCCTACAGAACCACCTAAATCAAATTAGTAACAAATGGGAGGAATGTTAAATGACAATAAACATTAGGAAGACAGAGACAATGGTGATAGGAAGACAGAAAGACAATTTAGAAATAAATTAAAAAACACCTTTAGGCAAACATAGGAATTTAAGAATGTGGGAGCAATTTTCACACCCGACGGAAAACTGGACAGAGAAATTAGCTCCAGATGTGCCAAAGCTTATCAAGTAATGGGGCAACTATCTTCCCTGTTGACACACAAGCAGATACCCGGGAGTACTAAAGTGATTCTTATCAGAACTATTTGTGGCCAACATTATGCTATCAGTGCCAAACGTGGACACTTACATCCTCCAATGATCGTAAAATTGTGACAACAGAGATTAAGTGCCTTAGAAGAGCTGCAGGAGTTTCAAGGAAAGACAGAACACGAAATCAGAAAAATTATAGGAATAAAGCCAGTCTTACAGGTCACCAAAGAACAACAAATGAAGTGGTTTGGTTACCTAACAAGAATGCTTTGGAACTATCTGCCACAACGAGCCACACTAAAACGTTACAACGGGTATATAGCCAGTGGAAGATCTAGAAAAATATGGAGGGTGGCATTAAGAACAGCCTTACAGAAATGAACATCAGTCCTAATAGTGTTCTTGACAGAGCTCATCAACGAATGTTACATCTCCACCCGACACTTCGCCGAGGTACATGGTCTAAGAGAAGAAGAAAATGAAGAAGAAGAAGAAAAAAAAAAAGAAGAAGAAGAAGAAGAAGAAGAAGAAGAAGAAGAAGAAGAAGAAGAAGAAGAAGAAGAAGAAGAAGAAGAAGAAGAAGAAGAAGAAGAAGAAGAAGAAGAAGAAGAAGAAGAAGAAGAAGAAGAAGAAGAAGAAGAAGAAGAAAGTGCACTAATACAGTGATACCAAGAACGCCAAAACTATAGATAAAACGATTTTTTTACTGAGTAGCGGCTGGTTTGATCATCAGAGCAGGACCTAATTTAATAGCAGTAACAAATATCGTTGTCACCTTGATGGTCGAAACTGTTGAAATGGCAGGAGACAGGTTTGAGAGCCTTATTATGAATGTCAGCAAGATGTTCCCCCCGCTATATACCTTTTTTTCCATCTCTTGCAGATGATGGCATAAATTTGGTTACGCGATTCACAAATGAATGCGTCTCTAATGTAAAATAAACCCTCCAGGAAGCAGACCGAAGGAGTTTTGATCATAAATATAGAAGTTTTACATCGTGTACGGAAGCATTTGAAAGTACTGAAACGGATTGCCTCCTGTATAGGAGGCAGTCTGCTTCTGACAAATGTATTCATAAGATTATGGTCTGGCCTGTCTCTAGGGTTGTCACTAAAGATCTTACGGATGACAGGATCAGAGCGAAGTATATTGAGGGGACAATAGAAGTTTGTAGACATAACCTAACTATTAGGGCCATCAGTAAATATCAGTTTAGGTCTACCAGGAGCAGGTTTAGTTTCAGTGGGCATGTGATCTCTCTCTCTCTCTCTCTCTCTCTCTGAGAAATGGACTGCACTTTTTGAAGAGCCTCATGGTAAAGGCGGGCACTGAAAAGGTCCAGAAACTCGCGTGCCTCACACAAGAAATCAGAATCATTAGAACACAACCTACAAAGTCTACGCAGCTGAGAGAACGATATCTCATTTTTTGCAAGATAATTGGTGAGAGGATGTGTAGAGAAGATAATTATGAGAATCAGTAGCTTTATAATAAGCACAGGTGGTTAGGGAAGGAATGTCGATGATAACCTTAATGCCCAAGAAATTCATGGAAGCGGGGTAAATCAAGGAGGTGAACTGAATAGCGAGATTGAAATTGCCGATAAATTCAATGAATTTTTCGAGTTTATCTCTTGATATTTCAGTAATACCAAAGTCATTTTCGATGTACCTTCTGTACACTTCAGAGCGCTTTCCTTTGTATGTTGGAGAAAACCTATAAAAAGACATGCATAACTGGGACACATTTTTCTACCCATCGCGACACCACTAATTTAGTCAAACGCACGCCGCTGAACTTATGAGTAAGTACTCATTCAGCCAGGAAAACTAGCAACGCAGGCATTAGACATCAAGAGATCCTAAGTGAAACAAAGAGGCTGCCCTAGGCGAAGATGGGTTTATGGCATTAAAGAGCTTCTAAATCAGCACGGAATGACAATAGCCATTGCTGTCCATCAAGCAATGGATCGCAAACTGTCCCTCCCAATAACGCTTAACGGCAAACGTGGAAATTGATGATGATGACTAATTCAGCAAGGCGGACAAGAACATTAGGGGAAAAGCCGGGTAGGTTTTCCTATCAAAGCAGAAGCAGAGCGCCAACAACCCATCGGCATGAGGGATAGATGTATAAATAGAGCATTCATCTAGGAGAAAAGGATGGTATGTATAAGAGGCATGGCTTATGACGACACCTATTTTACGGATGTCTAGCTGGTAATGCGTCTTTACATACGTCGTTTAACGAGGTGTGGTAGTCATTTAGTGACACGTTCTGTTCCAGGCATAGTAAACTATAGCTTACTATTTTAATGTTATCAAGTGTGTCCTTCTATCTGTCTGCTCCATTCGGTGAATGCTAATCAACACAAATCTCTTGGATTTTTTTTTTTTAAATAAAATGTGCCAGTCGTAAGCCTTTAGTAAATAAAACCTGATGTGAAGTGAGGCAATCTGGCCTGTTTGTATGTACATAAACATCACCCTCCCTTCCTCAGGGGACAAACCTATGATAAACAAAGGAACTGAAGTGGTCATTGACCTGTCAGAGGACAGTCAACAAACTAACTGGCTTGCCAAGATTGTCTCAGAAACGGTAAGGTTGACTCATTTTTTTATGTACAATGTGCTTGTGTCGCTTTTTGTGAAAATTAATACGGCGGATCGAGTTCATGGATATTGCTGTGTAATGCAAAGGGAGAGGATCAATTACTTCTGTAGATTGCTGTCTACGGCAAGGTAAGAGGATAAATTACTTTTGGAGATTGTTATGTAACATAATGGAGGAGGATAAATTACTTTTGGAGATTGTTATGTAACATAATGGAGGAGGATAAATTACTTCTGGAGATTGTTATGTAACATAATGGAGGAGGATAAATTACTTTTGGAGATTGTTATGTAACATAATGGAGGAGGATAAATTACTTCTGGAGATTGTTATGAAAGGAAAGGGAGAAGTGTATAGTACTTCTGGAGACTGTTGTGTAAGGCAAGTGATGTGGATAAATTACATTTGTAGATTGTTGGGTAAGGCAATGAAGAAGGATAAATTACTTCTGTTGATTGTTGCGTAAGATAAGAGAAGAGGATTAATTACTTCTGGAGACTTTTGTGTCAGTTGTCTGAAGTGATACGGATCTCGGTGGTTGGTGCACTAGCTGGTTTTAGACACACGTACAAACCATTTATCTGCTATATCTTCATGTAGTTTAGTACTCTCCCTCTCAATTTCATTCGCGATATCTTCATTTCTGATTCCGTCCTTCTTCTTACATGTGGAATTTGTCGTAGACATTTACTAACCACTATCAAACAAAACAACTGCTGGTCCCTTCCTAATGGCTGTAGAAACAACAGGATGCCAAGTAGACGCAGGTTTCCATACCTGAATATTCACTGATTAATCATTTGTTTTCCTTCAGAATAATATTGTCAGCGTGGACATCACCCCACCCGCCAACTGCTATGTAGCTAGGTGGAGGTTCGCACTGCTCGTAGTCAAGCAACAGGACTCTGACACCATCATTTACTTATACCAGCATGAGACCCACATTTATATTCTCTTCAACCCATGGTGCAAGGGTAAGTTGTAGTAGACATTGTTTATATACTCAAAACACCTGATATAGTGCAGAGTTGTAAAAACCATTTATATACTCGCCAACACCTGGTACAGTGCTGAGTTGTAGAAACCATTTATATACTCACCAACACCTGGTACAATGCTGAGTTGTAGAAACCATTTATATACTCGCCAACACCTGGTACAGTGCTGAGTTGTAGAAACAATTTATGTACTTACCAACACCTGGTATAATGCTGAGTTGTAGGAACCATTTATATACTTACCAACACCTGGTACAGTGCTGAGTTGTAGAAACAATTTATGTACTCACCAACACCTGGTTCAATGCTGAGTTGTAGGAACCATTTATATACTTACCAACACTTGGTACAGTGCTGAGTTGTAGAAACAATTTATGTACTCACCAACACCTGGTACAATGCTGAGTTGTAGGAACCATTTATATACTTACCAACACTTGGTACAGTGCTGAGTTGTAGAAACAATTTATGTACTCACCAACACCTGGTTCAATGCTGACTATTCATATATTGTCTGTCAAGCTACAAAGAAACCGCCGGCGCGTAGCTGACCACTTCATCGAGCGAGTACCAACTGGTCTATAGTATTCTGGCCTTGATCTATATACCCAATACGTGTGAATACTTTGGAACATAAATAAATTATTGGGTAGGGCGCTTAGCCCATCCTAATGTTTTTCCTAATATTCTAGGAGTGGTTGGAGAAGAACGCTGGGAGGTTGGGCGCTCTAAGGGCAAATTAGTCCATATTCTTCTTTTTCTTCTTCTTTTGTCGTCTCACTGCTAGCGGGTTGTAGCCCAGTGTCATAGTCTTCTGTATTTGTCTTGCACCTGAGTGATGCAATTGTTCAACATTTTGCAGGTTTCATCAACACCATTTATCCACATCGTTTTTGGTCTTCTTGTTTCCTTCCTCCCAGATGTTTTGCTGTAAAAAGTCTCATATGCAGTCTGGTCTGGCTGTATTCTCACTAGATGGCCACGCGATGGGCCTAGCAAGCCGGCAGTGGTGTATTTGACTCAAGAAACATTAAATAATTATAGCTTTTATAGTGGGCAAGCAACAGGACTTATATTAAAATATAATATATATAGTACTTCATATATTCTGTTGTTGTTCATATATTCATATATTCTGTTAAAGATCGCAGTTCACAAACTGAGATCTTCAACAGAATATATGAGTTTATGTTCTGACACCTCACTATGCTATGACAAAAGGCTGTCAAGAACATTCTCATGTTGTCTTCTTCTTTCTCTTTTTCCACAGACCTTTCTAATGGTCACAACATATACCAGCTTCTTTCTTCTCATGACATGATCATAAAATGGTCTGGGATTTTTCCTCCACGAAATTTTAAGAATAGTTCTGTAGAAACGATATCTCTAATGCCTCAGTGAATTGTCTTGCTATTATTTGTTCAGGACTCACAGCCATATGTTAACACTGGCTTTATATATGTGTGTGTATATTTATATATAAGATGAATTCTTTTTCTAACTTCCAGTGACAATGATTTATTGTACCAAATGTTCTTCATTATTTAAAATGACTGTTTTTGCCTGCCTTATTCTTTATCGCATTATTCGCCTGTCCTAATGTGTTTTGTATCTGTGTGATACATCTTTTATTTAATGTTATACTGGTGCCTAGATACTTAAATGCATTAGCTAGTTAGTTAGTTAGTTAGTTAGTTAGTTAGTTAGTTAGTTAGTTAGTTAGTTAGTTAGTTAGTTAGTTAGTTAGTTAGTTAGTTAGTTAGTTAGTTAGTTAGTTAGTTAGTTAGTTAGTTAGTTAGCTAGCTAGTTTGTGAGTTAGTTAGTTAGTTAGTTAGTTAGTTAGTTAGTTAGTTAGTTAGTTAGTTAGTTAGTTAGTTAGTTAGTTAGTTAGTTAGTTAGTTAGTTAGTTAGTTAGTTAGTTAGTTAGTTAGTTAGTTAGTTAGCTAGTTTGTGAGTTAGTTAGTTAGTTTAGTTAGTTAGTTAGTTAGTTAGTTAGTTAGTTAGTTAGTTAGTTAGTTAGTTAGTTATTTAGTGAGTGAGTGAGTGAGTGAGTGAGTGAGTGAGTGAGTGAGTGAGTGAGTGAGTGAGTGAGTGAGTGAGTGAGTGAGTGAGTGAGTGAGTGAGTGAGTGAGTGAGTAAGTGAGTGAGTGAGAGAGTGAGTGAGTGAGTGAGTGAGTGAGTGAGTGAGTGAGTGAGTGAGTCAGTCAGTCTGTCAGTCAGTCAGTCAGTCAGTCAGTGAGTGAGTGAGTGAGTGAGTGAGTGAGTGAGTGAGTGAGTGAGTGAGTGAGTGAGTGAGTGAGTGAGTGAGTGAGTGAGTGAGTGAGTGAGTGAGTGAGTGAGTGAGTGAGTGAGTGAGTGAGTGAGTGGTTGAGTGGTTGAGTGGGTGGGTGGGTGGGTGGGTGGGTGGGTTGGTTGGTTGGTTGGTTGGTTAGTTAGTTAGTTAGTTAGTTAGTTAGTTAGTTAGTTAGTTAGTTAGTTAGTTAGTTAGTTAGTTAGTTAGTTAGTTAGTTAGTTAGTTAGTTAGTTAGTTAGTTAATTAGTTAGTTAGTTAGTTGGATTATCATAATTGCACTCCCCTCAACATGAACCCCAACTTCTGGTGGCTAATAGTACCAGTTCTATGTCGATTAAAAATGCCCCTAATGTTCCTGGTGTGCGTCTCGTTTTAATGCTGAGCCGATATTAACTCCCAAGTCCATCATTCCGGCTAGAGATGTGGATTCACTGCCTCCAAATTCATCCATCCATATTTCCCATTTCTCGAAAGGCATCAATAATATCAGCATGATCCATAGGCTGACCGTCGACAGTGATAACGGATCCAGCCAACCTGTCAGCTCTTTCATTCCCATCGACGCCGCCATAACCTGGAACAAAAATAAAGGTGACTTCACGCACAGTGGACTTTAGCAACGATTCAAACCATTGCCTTTGTATTGAACCTGCCTAAATCCCCCGGATCATACTCATTGAATCACGGAGTACACATGCCCGTCTGTAGTTTTGTGTTTCGAGCCATGGGAACGCTTGCATTACTGCCATCACCTCCATCATCGTGCTGCTGGTTGTCACGGAGAAGGCGCCCTTGGCTTCTTTGATTGTTGTGCCCTCTAAGCGTGCTGTAAACGCCCATGCGTTTCTTGTCCGGTGTGTAAAGGATCCACACGTGTACATCAGTAGATCTGCCTCGTTTGAATTTTCACTAATGAGGGCGTTGACAGCAATAGGATTCTGCTCCCTGCATCGCCTGTCGACTGTGACAACACAGGGAGAAATAACAAACAGAAACACTTGAGCCTAGCTCATTTGACTCAGTATCGTGAGCATTGAAGCCCTTCGGTCTCGTTACCACCTACACCGTTAACATTTAAGGTTGTTGCGTATCCTCTAGAGGACGTTGCAGAACCAACCCTAACAGCCCCTGGCTGTTGTGTGGTTTCTCTAGGCAAATTTACGTCCAGTAGTTTGCCATTGCTTCTGGACGGTCGGCTTTCTTAATACCACTGTCGAAACCAACGCAAGGCGCATTGCCCGCAGCTGAGATCGAACCTGGCATCCCGGCATTACGAAGCGAAGTGTTCGCATCGACTTAGCCACAGAGCCGACCCGTTAACATTAGGCACGGGTATTCACTCTTCACCACGGGTTGATGAAGGTGAGGTAGCATAATTTCTTGATAACATCTTCTGCTTGACCTAGCCACTAGTTTCCCCTTTTCACTCAAATATTTTTGCTTGTCCTTTAAACACACACTTTAATTTTTATTACAGACTTAGTGAGTGAGTGAGTGAGTGAGTGAGTGAGTGAGTGAGTGAGTGAGTGAGTGAGTGAGTGAGTGAGTGAGTGAGTGAGTGAGTCAGTCAGTCAGTCAGTCAGTCAGTCAGTCAGTCAGTCAGTCAGTCAGTCAGTCAGTCAGTCAGTCAGTCAGTCAGTCAGTCAGTCAGTCAGTGAGTGAGTGAGTGAGTGAGTGAGTGAGTGAGTGAGTGAGTGAGTGAGTGAGTGAGTGAGTGAGTGAGTGAGTGAGTGAGTGAGTGAGTGAGTGAGTGAGTGAGTGAGTGAGTGAGTGAGTGAGTGAGTGAGTGGTTGAGTGGTTGAGTGGTTGAGTGGTTGAGTGGGTGGGTGGGTGGGTTGGTTGGTTGGTTGGTTGGTTAGTTAGTTAGTTAGTTAGTTAGTTAGTTAGTTAGTTAGTTAGTTAGTTAGTTAGTTAGTTAGTTAGTTAGTTAGTTAGTTAGTTAGTTAGTTAGTTAGTTAGTTAGTTGGATTATCATAATTGCACTCCCCTCAACATGAACCCCAACTTCTGGTGGCTAATAGTACCAGTTCTATGTCGATTAAAAATGCCCCTAATGATCCTGGTGTGCGTCTCGTTTTAATGCTGAGCCGATATTAACTCCCAAGTCCATCATTCCGGCTAGAGATGTAGATTCACTGCCTCCAAATTCATCCATCCATATTTCCCATTTCTCGAAAGGCATCAATAATATCAGCATGATCCATAGGCTGACCGTCGACAGTGATAACGGATCCAGCCAACCTGTCAGCTCTTTCATTCCCATCGACGCCGCCATAACCTGGAACAAAAATAAAGGTGACTTCACGCACAGTGGACTTTAGCAACGATTCAAACCATTGCCTTTGTATTGAACCTGCCTAAATCCCCCGGATCATACTCATTGAATCACGGAGTACACATGCCCGTCTGTAGTTTTGTGTTTCGAGCCATGGGAACGCTTGCATTACTGCCATCACCTCCATCATCGTGCTGCTGGTTGTCACGGAGAAGGCGCCCTTGGCTTCTTTGATTGTTGTGCCCTCTAAGCGTGCTGTAAACGCCCATGCGTTTCTTGTCCGGCGTGTAAAGGATCCACACGTGTACATCAGTAGATCTGCCTCGTTTGAATTTTCACTAATGAGGGCGTTGACAGCAATAGGGATTCTGGATTCTGCTCCCTGCATCGCCTGTCGACTGTGACAACACAGGGAGAAATAACAAACAGAAACACTTGAGCCTAGCTCATTTGACTCAGTATCGTGAGCATTGAAGCCCTTCGGTCTCGTTACCACCTACACCGTTAACATTTAAGGTTGTTGCGTATCCTCTAGAGGACGTTGCAGAACCAACCCTAACAGCCCCTGGCTGTTGTGTGGTTTCTCTAGGCAAATTTACGTCCAGTAGTTTGCCATTGCTTCTGGACGGTCGGCTTTCTTAATACCACTGTCGAAACCAACGCAAGGCGCATTGCCCGCAGCTGAGATCGAACCTGGCATCCCGGCATTACGAAGCGAAGTGTTCGCATCGACTTAGCCACAGAGCCGACCCGTTAACATTAGGCACGGGTATTCACTCTTCACCACGGGTTGATGAAGGTGAGGTAGCATAATTTCTTGATAACATCTTCTGCTTGACCTAGCCACTAGTTTCCCCTTTTCACTCAAATATTTTTGCTTGTCCTTTAAACACACACTTTAATTTTTATTACAGACTTAGTTAGTGAGTGAGTGAGTGAGTGAGTGAGTGAGTGAGTGAGTGAGTGAGTGAGTGAGTGAGTGAGTGAGTGAGTGAGTGAGTCAGTCAGTGAGTCAGTCAGTCAGTCAGTCAGTCAGTCAGTCAGTCAGTCAGTCAGTCAGTCAGTGAGTGAGTGAGTGAGTGAGTGAGTGAGTGAGTGAGTGAGTGAGTGAGTGAGTGAGTGTGTGAGTGAGTGAGTGAGTGAGTGAGTGAGTGAGTGAGTGAGTGAGTGAGTGAGTGAGTGAGTGAGTGAGTGAGTGAGTGAGTGAGTGAGTGAGTGAGTGAGTGAGTGAGTGAGTGAGTGAGTGAGTGGTTGAGTGGTTGAGTGGTTGAGTGGTTGAGTGGGTGGGTGGGTGGGTTGGTTGGTTGGTTGGTTGGTTAGTTAGTTAGTTAGTTAGTTAGTTAGTTAGTTAGTTAGTTAGTTAGTTAGTTAGTTAGTTAGTTAGTTAGTTAGTTAGTTAGTTAGTTAGTTAGTTAGTTAGTTAGTTAGTTAGTTAGTTAGTTAGTTGGATTATCATAATTGCACTCCCCTCAACATGAACCCCAACTTCTGGTGGCTAATAGTACCAGTTCTATGTCGATTAAAAATGCCCCTAATGATCCTGGTGTGCGTCTCGTTTTAATGCTGAGCCGATATTAACTCCCAAGTCCATCATTCCGGCTAGAGATGTAGATTCACTGCCTCCAAATTCATCCATCCATATTTCCCATTTCTCGAAAGGCATCAATAATATCAGCATGATCCATAGGCTGACCGTCGACAGTGATAACGGATCCAGCCAACCTGTCAGCTCTTTCATTCCCATCGACGCCGCCATAACCTGGAACAAAAATAAAGGTGACTTCACGCACAGTGGACTTTAGCAACGATTCAAACCATTGCCTTTGTATTGAACCTGCCTAAATCCCCCGGATCATACTCATTGAATCACGGAGTACACATGCCCGTCTGTAGTTTTGTGTTTCGAGCCATGGGAACGCTTGCATTACTGCCATCACCTCCATCATCGTGCTGCTGGTTGTCACGGAGAAGGCGCCCTTGGCTTCTTTGATTGTTGTGCCCTCTAAGCGTGCTGTAAACGCCCATGCGTTTCTTGTCCGGCGTGTAAAGGATCCACACGTGTACATCAGTAGATCTGCCTCGTTTGAATTTTCACTAATGAGGGCGTTGACAGCAATAGGATTCTGCTCCCTGCATCGCCTGTCGACTGTGACAACACAGGGAGAAATAACAAACAGAAACACTTGAGCCTAGCTCATTTGACTCAGTATCGTGAGCATTGAAGCCCTTCGGTCTCGTTACCACCTACACCGTTAACATTTAAGGTTGTTGCGTATCCTCTAGAGGACGTTGCAGAACCAACCCTAACAGCCCCTGGCTGTTGTGTGGTTTCTCTAGGCAAATTTACGTTCAGTAGTTTGCCATTGCTTCTGGACGGTCGGCTTTCTTAATACCACTGTCGAAACCAACGCAAGGCGCATTGCCCGCAGCTGAGATCGAACCTGGCATCCCGGCATTACGAAGCGAAGTGTTCGCATCGACTTAGCCACAGAGCCGACCCGTTAACATTAGGCACGGGTATTCACTCTTCACCACGGGTTGATGAAGGTGAGGTAGCATAATTTCTTGATAACATCTTCTGCTTGACCTAGCCACTAGTTTCCCCTTTTCACTCAAATATTTTTGCTTGTCCTTTAAACACACACTTTAATTTTTATTACAGACTTATTTTTTAATTACAGTTCTATAACGTTATAATTTTAACTGGTCAGACAAAAAAATATTGATTACTTCAAGTAAAAACAATACTTCAAGCAGCAATATTAACAATGTTACTCCAATTAACAACATTGCTTCCAAGTGATAACGTTACTTCGAGGAGCGAATTACTCCTAGTGAAAACATTACTTCTCGTAATGACTTCTAAGAACAGAATGACTCAAAGTCACGTTTCCTTGTTGTGGCAAACTATAAGTCCCAGAAAGATATTACTTGAACTGTTTATATCCAAGCAAACATTGTGTGCAACTGATAAACGCTGGGTCTACACAAATGACAATAATATTGGCAGATTTAATATTCGTGGTTAAATAGGTAGATTAAAAAATAGGTAATATAAGATCTAAATCCAAAACGTAGCTAGCATGTATCAATAATAATAAGAACTCCACAGGGGAGCATGTACAGCAGGGGTACACTGATCATCATTAGAAAGATCCCTCGTAGACGATTATTTCGGACCGTTACCATTCCTATACAATCTCAAAAAGTGGGCCGACATGGGTCATGACAGGCCTAGATGTTTCCCTGATGAACTTTACAGGATGTTCTCAGACAGGGACAAGACGATATGGTGATTTGCAACAGGTATTGTGAGAATTATTGACAATGTATCGGGGGTAGCAATTTAGATCAGTCGACTACCTTAAGGCCACGGTGAGAAGCTTTCGGGTGGTTCATTTGACAGGTGTTGGACTTGGCATTTAGACTCTGGCAGCCGACAAAGGGACATTGGCAGACATTTCCGACACTTGGGCTTTTTAAGGCGTTCTTTTCCACTAGAGACTCAGACCAGTCTACCGAGTCCTATCTCCCACAACGTTCTGTTGCGTCTAGAGCCAGCTCGAAGCTCTTTTAGCAGCACCCAGTTGTTTTAGTAATCGTTTGCGATCGTTTCAACGCAAGCCCAGCTGCTTCAACACATTGTACATAAAAGTGGAGATATGATCTTTTGCGCCTACCTCGATGGCGAAGATTTTTACTGTGTACGCTTTGTCTCTTCTCAGACTGGCCGCGAGATCACAGTATTTCTCGAACTTGTTCAGGTGAATTTCGTTCATTCGCGAGTCATACGGCACGGTCGGCTCAATCAGAGTGTAGAACTATGTCGGATCTTTGGCCGGTCTTCCGGATTAACTCTGCATACCTCTCAGGCAGGTCGACAGCCAGTGACCAGTCCCTCGCACAATCAAGTATTGATGTAACGTTTGGGACCTTATTGAATTTACCTTTATAAATCTGCCCTGCCTTGAGATAGCGCATGGAGTAGCCGCAGGACTGGCTTTTGCGTTAGCCTTCATCCTGGCTTGGTCAACAATGTCCACTAACTTTTTTACGACTTCATTTTGGCGCTAAGTTTTGATTACCTGGCCTAAAGCTTTTCTGCAAGTGGACAATACGTGCACGAGCGTCTGCTTAGCTCTGCACAATGGGCATGTCGGGTCAGTTGTCACATGCCACTTTACCATCGCATGCCACTTTACCATGTTGACGCCGCGTCATTTATTTGCTGTATGTACATGTCTCTGTCGCTCTTTGGTTGTGGCTTTGGACCACTAACTGACTTTCCCTTGCCCTAGGCCACGTCTGTCAGTTTGTATGTACCCCATGACTTGTTTAAATTTTAGTGCATCTTGTGCAGATTCTATTGCATTTAGAACCTTCCGTTTCGTACCTGTCTTAAGAGCGGGCTGGACAGCTGCCACCAGTGGCTCTAATGACTCGCACACCATCATCGCGTGTCTTACCATTGTCGACTTTAAACTCTTTTGGTTATTGACTTGAACGAAAGCACCAGCTTAGCCTGCTCACAATACAGAGCCATGTCGGTCAGACAAGCATGGTGTTTTCCCAAGTGCCATTTTTTTTCATGGCTGTGTTAATTTTCCTCTCTATCGTTTCCACTGCAGTCACGTTAATTCGTACAGGGGCAGCGGTCAGAGAAGCTTTGGAATCAACCTTAAGCTGAGACACTAGACCTTGAACCTTCCCTGGTCAACCTGCATTGGTCGATCGCCTGCAGGCTGTAGTCAATGACTCATGTATTCGCCGGACTTCGGCTCTATCGGATAACTTTGAATAGTAGACGCGGTTGATGCTCTTCCTGGTTCCTCCAGAACCGTGGGGGTTCCGATTCTTTTGCCACCATAAAACCTGACTACCGCCACCTTACTTTAAGGAGTGACAGACTCCTCGACTTCTACGGTTTGAATTGCATACCGCTCCATTGGACCCCTCGTCCAATCCTTTCAGAATCGTGCGAGCAAGATTCCTCACTGCCGTGATATAGTTCCTGTCCTCCATAAATGCACCTAGTGGCGGCATCCAGTGTCCCAA